>APFE031181254.1:0-13783 GCA_000404065.3 Pinus taeda | reverse complement strand
GCCCAAGTTTGATCAACTGAATGAATGAATTCCCTGAATTCATTTTCTTGATGGGATAGGTAATTAGGTAATACACCAGTTTTGAGCTGAAAATTGTAAGTTGGATTTTACTTACGGGAGTCATGGCAGACACAGGGAGCAACATGTGTGAGACGTTATTAGCATTCTACCAGAAATCAATCAAAGATGATAGCGGCCTTTGGGTTCTCAACGAATATCTTACCCGGTATGTGTGTATTCTTTGTAGCCATACAGAAAGTGTCATTGACATATATTTTGGACATTTGAGGCTAATGAATATGCATATTGACCAAGACTACTGAAATTCTGTTGAGTGTAATTTGTATTTTCCTTTTAATACTTGCAAATTCTCACAATTATCGTCGCGATGCTAATTGATCGGTAATGCATATGCTAATTACCATCGCAATGCAATTATCTGGTGGGATTATCAGAATATCCATATATTTTCACGTATGAATGTTTCGTATTAGGGCTTCCCATAAGAATCTTTCGTCTATGGTTTCTTTATATATTCATTATTAATTATCTATTCATTATTAATGCTTATGAAAATGTGGGTGGTTGGTTATCAATGCGGTATGCATAAGTGGTTTATTCACTATAAACGCGGTATTTATAATTCTGTTTTCCCAGGATACACGGTTCGATATGCGAATTTTCTTGGCTGATATGCGATGTTTGCCTGACCGTAACAATTTCTGACATGTATATCCTCGAATATGCAAGTAAATTTCTCGCTATCCGAGCAATCTTTGCTGGATATGCTAAATATTTCCGGTCAATGCAGGTTGGTTATGCTGAATATGCGAATTATTTATCAGAAATGCATCTTATCTCCATCGGACAATTTTTTTGAGTTCCCCCTAGGGTTTCACTCATTTTCAGGGATTTATAACTTTAAGTAAAATTTTAGGTGGTACCATATTCTATCCAAGGCCCAACATCATTCAAGAATGATTAAATAAGCTAAAAATCCATCATATAAGACATTTATCCTAATTCATTCTCATCCCATCATGCTTGACATTAGAATAATGCATAGGAATATAGTTGAACACAATGATCCTAATAAAATTTTTAGTAGGTGATAAACTCTGCTTTTTCTCACAATGTACTAACTAATGAAAGAGAATATGAAAACATATGGTTAAATTGGCTTGAGACTTGAACATGTAGAAAATTTATCTAGAGAGAAGAAAGATGATATAGGTTATCTATTAGAAGCCATATGAGAGACACTACATTGGGTTTATTGGTATTACTATAATTGGACTTGAAAATGAACTCGTATAGAGAATTATAAAAAGATAATAACTAAGCCCGTGTATGGGTTGTGAAAGTCATCAATTGTGTTTAGCCCAAGTAGCATTGTGATGGACTATTATTATCTCCACCTAATTATGATTTCCATAACTGGTGTGTTGAGTTGATAGTGAATATATTGTTGTGAAGGATTTGATTCATTTTTGACCTACCCTTGTACCTTGAAGAATATAGGGTTTACCTTGGCTAACATCCTCAAAATGGGTTAGGCGTTTCCCCAACATATGTGACTTGAGAAAAGTTCCATTGGAAAAATTTTAATGTAACTTCCCAACAACTATAATGGAATTCAATAGAATAAACTTTAATTAGGTTGACTGAATTTGGAAGATTCTTGGAGAGTCGACTAGATAGAAACATTCCTCCTCAATAATGGTGGGCATAGCTTTAACCCCTCTTGTTGGATGTGGAGCCAGATTACCTTCTTTATTTAGAGGTATCACCACATTGGACTCCAGTTCGTAATGTGGGGGCAATGCCACCCATAATATTTGCGTGGCAAGGGGGGTCGAGGGGGACCTGTCCCAAAGCTAAACATAGATGTAAAATTGCCTTGTAAGATGTTATAATGTTGTAGTCAATTTGGGACATTCATTAGGCGGAGATCTGACCATAGAAGTTATGTTTAGTTTAGGATTTTTTGCCCTAGAAGGAAACCCTTTGCTATATATGAGGGAATTGTATTGCGTCTATGTAGATATGTATTCTCAGTGAAAAGAGAGAGGAGATTATGTGAGAGTGAAGAGGGAATTACAACGATTTGTTGTAGGTTGTATCTCTTTAGTTTGTTGGATAATATAAAGGAAGATCTATTTGTTTCCCGTGGATGTAGCCTAAATTCGGTGAACCATGTATATCTTTGTTTCTCTTGTTTTATGTATTTTCTGTGTTTATATTTCTGCACTATATTCTATCTCTTCCATTTATCTGTAATATATACTTTTATAACACCTCTCATTCATGTCAAAGCTCAAATATGGATCTACGGTCCACTCCTTGACACCTTATTGGCCCTCCTAGCTTTATATAAGCACACATGGCTAATTGTTTCAAAATATCTCAAAATATTGCAGTTATCTTTTGGTTTTAGTGTTAAGTTACTTGGAAATTTTGGTAGAGTATATAGAATCAATATATCCCTATTTTTTGGAATTTTAGTGATAAAGTTTGTGGTTTCAACATTGAATGTAAATGGCCTTTAGGTATTCAGGGGTTTACTTCTAGAAACAATGCAATTAATATATGTAGAATATATCAATATTATACTTTGTATTTATCATTTGTAGAGGTGAGAATGTCCCTCGACCCTTTTTTAATAGTCCAAATGTTCTCTGAATTAGTAAGTGTAAAGGATGAACATGATACTAGTGAAACACATGTCCTTAAAAGTTTCTCCACAAGAAGTACGATGCAAAATATATACGTTCACTGGAAGATCCATTGACTAGGTCATTGTCTTGGAAAATAATAACACAAGATTGTGTTGGAGTTTCTCCCCTTAGTACAAACAAATTTGGGAAATAGGTAAATGATGCACTTGTTACTACTTTATTGATACAATATTGAATCAATGAAGGTGCATGTCCCAAAGGACATTTTAGTGGAGATAGTTGATGCCATTATCTTGCAATTATTGATATTACCAATAAAGAAGAAGAAAAATTATATTTTCTCTATATAGTGTTCACTCAAGTTACTCATTGAAGTATAAGATATTCTAATTTTTTGATACTGTGTTTGACCAGTTAGTTAGGGTATGAGGGTGAGCCTCCCTAGAAAACTACAATCAACTATGGGGTAGAGATGGATATGGTTAGTGGCACCAAATAGAAGAGTGGGATACCTTATAGATGTTTTGGATGGTCATATTTCCTTCTCTAATAGTCTATGTTTGAGTCCTAATCCACCACTTAAAGGTCACCAAACCCCAGTACTTGAGTAAGACTACACACTTGCTAACTTGCTCTACAAAAAATCGCTCTTTTATGTCATGTCCTTCAATTTTGGAAATAAGTATTGGATTTGTTTGACCTTGACTATATTTCATTGTATCACTCAATCTAATAAAACTTGTAAAAGGAAATGTACTTCCTCTTCACATTGAAAATGGATGTTCACACTTACATAATCTACACAAGGAATCCAATCTTTGGGAGCCAGTGATTAATAACCTGCACGACAAGACTTAAAAATGGACAATCAGATCTTTGAACTTGGTGGGTTAACTGGTGCTTACAAAATTCGTGCTTCAAACAATCTCTATATTCATGTTTTCAGCCCTTCCAGCTCCAAAAGGGGTTATGCAACAATATAGAAATATTCAAAGAGATTTTCTTTGGGGTAAAGGGGAGGAGAGAAAGAAATGGGCTTTGGTAGCTTGGGAAACTATTTGTAAACATAAAAACCATGGAGGTCCTGGTTTGGATGATCCTAAAGTGCTAAACAAAGTTTTAGGGCAAAAATAATGGTGGAGATAGAAATGCCATATCCCTAGTACCACAAAGCTTCTTCTTATGTTTCGTCGAATATGGAAAAGACCTATATAAATCCATCTTATAGAAGAACATCAGGATATCATCAAAGGCAACCTCACAACATCTCTTTCCTACCAGCTTAAATGCTTTCCTACCTCAATATATTTATTACCTTCTAATAAGATAGCTTAATTCCATTTGGAAAGCAACCATACCCATAAAATAAACATTTCAGTACCTTGAAATGATTACTTTGTACTTGATCACACTTCCAACTATAAACTAAAAATGAAGAGGACATAAGAAATTAATGACATCGACCAAGCAATAGTAGACTTAAGAGATTAATCGAGCAATAGCAGACCTAAAATATTAATGAAATCGATCCAGCAATGTCAGAGCATAAAGATTTAAAAACATTAAATTAGGTCAGGGAAGTAGTGAAAGAGGAGACGTAGTAGAAATAAAAAACAAGAAAATTGAAAATTCTACTCTAATCTATACCACCAAAACTAAATAATAAATTATGATTGTGAATATAAATATAAAAAACATATCTAATCTACGCGACCAAAACTAAATAATAAATTATGAATATGAATATAAATATAAAAAACATATGTAATCTACACAACCAAAAAGAGAAAATAAATATAAAAAACATACCTTATGGCTGTAACAAATATCACTATTGCCGCTATAACAAAGATCACTGTTACTGCTCTGTTCCCTCCCCTCTACTGTAAGTACCTCCCTTATCACTGTTACTCTCTCTGGTTCCCTCCTCTTCACCGTAAATACCTCTCAATGTTGACATCTACTTGCTTTCGTCCATTCATCCCTTCAGATAGACAAAACAGAAATACATATCACAGTCACGTAGAATCACTTTTACTGCAAACGCAAATGATGAAACAACTCGACTCTTCTCCATCAAAAGCTACATGGTACAAGCACACAACACAGAGACAATATAAACAGAAACAGAGAACCAACACAGAGTCACAGCTACACATGAGGAATCACTTTTACTGCAAATGCAAAAGATGAAACAACTCTGCTATTCTACATCAAAAGCTACAAGGTACATCCACACAACACAGAGACAATATAGACAGAAATAGAGGAACCAACACAGAGTCACAGCTACACAGACATTGACCTACACGAGAGAGAACACTTCCAAAATGCTCTGCTCGATTTAAATCCAGAAAAGCCCTGCATGTTTTTCCGCTTCTAAAACAAGACATGGGTGAAGTCCTCTATCAACCTTTCTTTCCTACACGGCTGGCTACGTGACCACTTTGATAGACAGATGGTCACAATCAGTTCCCCAGAGTCGGTGGCAGGGCTCACGTTTGGCAAGGTATTTAATCCTTACACACGAACGTCCGCCATTACCCATACGCCGCTTCGGTCATTGCATGTTCGTGGATGAGAACACGAATCTGAGAGTGCATACAAAGTGGTGACCCTTCAGTGAAGACCGACAGTGAGGATTATCAAAAGCTACAAGGTACAAAACAAAAAGACGACCCGGCAGAAAAATTTTCGCTGCAATGAAGATTAAAGGATCAGATCAACGTGTATCTCAAAAAAGTTGTGATCGGATAAAGGAGCGGATCAACTTCTATAACAAAAAAGCCTGAGATGTTTTTTCAAGAATTTCTCTTCCCATCGAGTTCGGTACAAATTTATATTTATCTATATCAGAATTTTCATGTCAACTATCTTGATTATTTTGAACCAAACTATGTGGGAAAAATATGTGCTTAAAGTCATTTACCTTATGTCAAAAAGAGGAAAAAACATGTATTATTCATCCCTTTATCTTCTATACCAAAATTTTCATGCCAACTATCTTGTACGTTTTGAACCAAATTATGTGGGAAAAATATGTAGTTAAAGTCATCTACATGTTGCTACAAAGAGGAAAAAACATGTATTATTGATCCCGTTATCTTTGGGATATATATTTTGGTAGAAATAGATATCTTAGAAATCCTCTAATAAGCTAGGTCTTTAAGAAGCCTAGAATTCTTCCAGTGTATCCTCTTCCAATTTGTGGAGAAACAAGAAGTTTGAGTTGGAATGCTGGCATAAGTGTCTTCATAACATTCATGAACAAACAACTATACATATCATGATATGCACTTTTCAACGAGATGAAAGAGGTTTTCGAGATAAACATTCCTAGTTTATTGGCTCTTGGAAAAGGTATTATGAAAAGATATTATTGATTCATAGATATGAGCTTACAGTAGAGTGATCTATTAGTAAGGATCCTACCTTTTTGTTCTCCCATATTCATAAGTTTTTTGCCCCTTATGTTAAATAAGGGATAAGGGACTATTTTTTACAAGAATGATGAGGGACTATTTTTTACAAAAATGATGAAGGATTTTTTTTTAATTGGTTTCTTGTTAGGGAAGTATGGGTAATAAATAATACTCTTTAGAAAACTCGCTATTATATTTGACCTTGAGCGATAGGAATAATTTGTGCCCATTTGACTCATTTGACCTTAAAAAAAAGCATGAATCTCCTATTATATAATAGGCCATTGTGGGAAATAGGGGTTGAACATATTATAATATAATTAACTAGCTTAAATATGTATCTAGTACGCTTTTTAAATGTGGCTTCAGAAAATATTTGTTAACTATTTTTTTTTTCATTTTCTTGAGAAAAACATAATTGGTCATTCTGTTAAGTGAGGATTAGATTGTAACTATGCAACTTACTACATTAAAGTGTTTAGATAATTCCCATATTTGATCAATACCTATGGAGCCGGAGCCTATTTTAATGATTGATAGGATGTTTTGGGAGCATGTTGGGAATCTCTTGTACATGAAGGTGATACTTATTAAGAGACACTCCTAAAATGTACCACAATTATTGAATCACCAAGGTTAAGGAAAAGGAAACTAAGTATTATGAAACTTGATATTTTTTGTTTGAGATTTATAAAAGATATAAAAAACAATCTTTTAACCAATTTTTTTTTAGTTTTTATTAAGATGTGAAAATAATAATAACATTAAATAATTATTTCAATATCCACTAATAATTTTTATAGTAGTTCTGGGACACTAACCACTAAAAATAACAATTTAGCTATTTCAATATCTATTATTATTTTATAAGTTATAAAATATTTTTTTAATTTTATTATAAAAGAAATACAATTATATAAAAAAATTCAAAATTGTTTAAATTAAAAATATAGAACATAGATTAAAAAAAAATATATCTAAATTTCTAATTTATAAATAAAAATTAAATTAAAAATTTTACAATGATAAAAGATAAAAAATCAAAAATACTATGCAACTCATAAACACTTCACTTTATTGCTTCTGTAAATTTTATAACGATTTTTAAATAAGAAGGTATTAAAAAGCAATAACGAATGGAAATCTCATAAATATAACTCACTAAACGTTTGGAAATCTCATAAATATAACTCAGGAACATTTACGCATAAATATAACTCAGGAACATTTACCCAAGATCATGAAACATTTAGTCTTTCGAATGCTGGAATTGGATAAAATCTGGCATCATCCAGAGACATGACCGTTAGGTCGAAGAATACGAGAAAAAATCAATTATCGTGTTAATTAATTGAGAAAATCAATTAGCGTGTTAATTAATTATCATGCTCCAATTTATTTAAATTGGCATATGTAGGATTTCAAAAACTTAACCGTTCTCATATATGTGTAATAAAACTTGACCTAACCGTTATAATGTTATCATTATATGAACTTGACCAACTGGAAAAAGTTGGGCACGCCAACTGGAAAACCTGGAAAAGCAGGACACACAAAGTGAAAAATCCGGAAAAGCAGGATATACGTCACGATCGAATCTTATGTGCTCACTACGAGAGAGCTCCCCTTTTTCCTCTCTCTCTGTTTGTCTATTCTTATATCTTTGTGTTTGTCTATTTTTATGTTTCCATGTCTCGGTGTTTGTTTGTTCGTGTGTATCTGTGTGGGTTTGCATGTATACGGATACGGGATGGCACAAACGGGGCCATGAAAGAAACGAATTACGCGCTCTTCGTATTGCTGTTATTGATGTTCGTATGGACATGGAAAACTCTCCATCCCCAGCAATTCAAGATGCCTCTCGTCGCCGATAGTTGCAGGGGTCAAAGAATTTTCATGTACCAACTTCCTACGGAATTTAACGCAGATATCTTGAAACGGTGCAAGTTCGGTCTCGCGCCCTGGTTGAACCTCTGTCCGCGCGCCGCCAACTATGGCTTCGGGCCACCGTATAATAGCTCCCTGGGCGATGGCTGGTTCGACACGGATACTTATATGCTGGAGATATATTTCACGAGAGGATGAAGCAATACAGATGCCTCACTCCCGACCCTGACATGGCCGACGCCATGTTTGTGCCTTACTACGCGGGCCTCGACGCTCTCAAATATTTGTATCCACAACCGGACAGAATGCCCGAGTCGTCGCACGGTGTGGGGATCATGTCGTGGCTGAGAAAGAGAGACGAGTGGAATCGAAGCGGAGGAAGAAATCACTTCATGGCGATGGGTCGCACGGCCTGGGACTTCGGTGCTGGCAAGGGCTGGGGAACTGGTTTGCTCGAGGTCCCTGGGGTTCCTAACATGACCTTGCTGACGATCGAAAGGCGCCCGTGGCAGTCCAACGAACAGGCCATACTATTATATTGATTATTTGTTGATTATTTCTGGATTTTTTGTTTTTCTTGATTATTTCACCTTCTTTACTGCTCATTTAGAGAGGACGAACCACGGAGTGAGCACGACCATGGAGGAAGCAACGTTAAGGTACCATACTGGATTATTTCACCTTCTTTACTGCTCATTTAGAGAGGACGAACCACGGAGTGAGCACGACCATGGAGCAAGCAACTTTAAGGTACCATGCAGTTACTTCTCAATACCTGCTTGATTGTGGTGTTGTTACTTTAAATTTCCATTTACTTATAAGATTTAGATCTCTTTGCTTATTAAATTTAAAGCCCTCTTTCTAATTTGGAGATATGCAAATATAGAAATAGCTATGAAAACAAAGTATAGTGTGTCATACCTGAAAAGAGAGTGGCAGGCACTCAGGGCAGAAAAGGTAGTTAAAAGGCACCTTGCAGTTATCTCTCAATACCTTCTATCAATTTACTTATAAGATATAGAACTCTTTAGTTAATAAATGTATCCGCATCCCTAAGTACAAAGCTGGGCTTCAAATAATATATTGAGAACATAAGAGATTTTGCCTCTTACAGAATAAGTTTTAACGTTGTCCAGCTCAATCCTTCGCGTAGATTTATGAATCAGGAAAGTGAAGGTGAATTACTGAAGCAGAATTGGTTTAATAGTTCTCAGCAAATATAATTTAAGGGAAGAGTTTTATTTTCAGATTTTAGGTTGCTCTGTGTTTGAATCGATTTTCATTTAGATGTTTGATTTCTGGGTAGTGGTCATATTCGTAAAACATTTTGAATTTTTACCTTCAAAATTGTGTTTCTCTTTCTTAGCCGCAAACTCATTCTTTCTCCATTCATCTTGATGTTCGGCCTCTTCTCTATCAAATCGACCAAGGAAGTGGGTTGGTTTAGGCTTAGCTGGTGAGAGTCATGGAGATACAAAGCCCCACAAATCTGCCACCACTCGGTCCTAAAAATATATGTTTCGAGTTAAGACTCCGCAAAATCAAATCTGGTACATACGGAGTGATACATAGACGGAAATAACAATTGACTAGGGGAATATAGATGATTCTTACAACCAATAGTATAAATTAGAGACAGACTTCTAACAATTAACCAGACAAAGTATATGTCAATCGACCATATTAGCAACTACATGCACAGCTAATAAAAATAGTGAGGCTCTATCGTTTCTAGAAAAACCTTGTTTGAAGATGCACTTACCCTAATCCGTTGTCTCCAAAAACCCCGTTTCAAGATGTAGTTACCCGATAACTACATCATTACAATTAACTTCTCTCAATTGGAATCGAAAATCCTCGTTTCAAGATGCAGTTACCCTAATCCTCGTTTCAAGATACAGTTACACCGAATAGAGGGTGACAATTAACTTCTCTCTTTCAAAAACCCTATTTCAGTATGCAATGAGTATCATATCCAATCACTAACGTTTTGCTAATATTCTATTGCCTGGGAGCATGATAGCTCAGCTAGGACGGTGGATTATTATTATTTCTATTATTATTATTGTGTCTTGTTGGATTGTACGCACAAGTTATCATGTCTACATTATCCCACTGTTGTGGCTGTGTTATTCGACGAACGCATGATAAAACCAATTATACTCTCGATCATAGGATCTAATGTTTTATTTTAGAAATGTAAAAAGATTATTATATCTTGGTTTTTTATAACATTTTTGTATTTTTCAATATTTTATTAAAAGCATTTTCATAATTATATATATATATATATATGATTTTTGTTCTTTACCTGTTCACTATCCGAAATCTATTTTAATTTAGATATATTAAATATTCTTTTTTTTTAATTTATAAAATTTCTAATTATTTAATTTCATGTTACCGATTAATTTTTTATATTAAGAAATTTATATGCTGTCTAAGATTGAGGCGCTGTTCTTTCTTCCTAAACCTAATCCGTCGTGTCGAAAAATCCGTTTCAAGATGCAGTTACCCTAATATGTCGTCTTGAAAAAACCCGTTTCAAAATGCAGTGAGTATCATATCCAATCACTAGAACGTTTTGCTAATATTCTGCTCTGAAACAGCTGCTAGGTAGGTGGATTGTATTCGGTTGGATGTTACACCGTCATCACACTGTTGCTTATTAGTTTTTCCATCTCCACACCATTCCGTTGATTTAGTTGTTGTACGGGAGAATGACAGCTCAACTAACTGGCTGGCTTGTGTCCGGTTGGATCGTATGCACAGATTATCATGTCTATATCATCACATTGATGTGGTTATGTGTTATTGGATGAACGCATGCAAATCCCAATTATACTCTAGATTATAGGATCTTATTTTGCTTTTTTTTTGAACATTTTTTTCAATGTTATATGTATTTTTAGTGTTCATGTGCATAGTCATTGTTTTTATTATATTATTCTCAATAATCTATAAAAATACTATTTTTGTTTAATAATATATATATCTGTATATATATAACTTTACGTTATATTATTCTCAATAATCTATAAAAATACTATTTTTGTTGAATAATATATCTATCTATATATATAACTTTACGTTGTTTAATATTTGCATATATATAAGGATTAAATTGTATTTTTTTTAGATATCTATTGTCTATTTGTTTGTGATAACTTCTCCCATATACTAAATAATAAATTATCTCATTAATTTTGAAACAGTTATTTATTAGTTATATAATCATTTATTATTTTAATAAATGATATGACAAATTAGGTTAGTATACAGTTGATTATGAAATCTGGAGAGAAGGATAGAGTGAGTGGGATAGGAGGAGGGAGGAGGAGGGAAGGAGAGTAAGACAAGGAGCAAGTAGTGGGGGAGGCCATGGGGGGACAAGAAGGGAGCAAGTGATGAGATGGAGGGAGGAGGTAGTAGAGAGATGAATGGAGGGAGTCAGGGGGAGAGAGGAGAGGGAGAGAAGGATATAGAGAGTGGGAGAGAAGGGGGGAGGAAGAGTTTGGCAAAGGAAGACAGGAGAGAGGGAGGGAGAGGGGGAGAGGAGAGAGACAGAGGGAGGGAGGCATGGGGAGGGAGGCATGGGCAGAGAGGAGAGGGATGAAGGGAGGGAGAGGGAGAGAGGAGAGAGATGGAGGGAGGGAGGAACGAAGGGGAAGAGAGTGGGAGATTAATCGAACGAGGGAGAAGGAGGCAGAAGGGGGGTGGGGGAGTGGAGGATAGGTGGGGGGATAGGGAGAGAGAACGGAGGCAGGGGGAGAGAGGAGAAAGGGAGGAAGGGAGGGAAGATGGAGAGGGATGAGGGATAGAAAGGAAGAGAGGGAGCGAGTGGTGAGGGGGATGGAGAGAGCGAGGAGGAGAGAGACAGAGGGAGGAAGGTAGGGGGAGAGAGGAGAGAGGAGAGAGATGGAGGGAGGGAGAGAGGGAGGGCGAGGGAGGATAGAGATGATGGGAGGGAGGCAGGAAGGGAGAGAGAGGGAGAGAGAGGGAGAGAGGACGGAGGCATGGGGAAAAGGAGAGAGAGGGGAGGTAGGGGTAGAAAAGAGAGAGACGACACGAGGGAGGTAAGGTGAGAGAGGAGAGCGAGTAAAAGGGGAGGCAGCAACGGGGATAGGAAGGGAGTGAGTGGGGGAGATGGAGGGATGGAGGAAACGGGCGAGAAGGATAGAGGGGGCGAGAGGATGGGCATGGAAGAGGGAGGGAGAGGAAGAGAGGAATCAAGTAATGGGGAGGCAGAGGGGGGCGACAGGAAGGGAGGGAGGGAGGTAGGTGGAGAAAGGAGATTGAACAAGTATGCACATTCATCACATGCCTCTACTATATTACCTCCAATGGCTTTAAAATGGATCAGGGGTGCCATGGTTAGAATCCAAGAGGGTTTTATCCATGAATTAGGTTGAAACATAGAGGGAAAATTCACAATGAGTGGGTCACAAAACCCTTGCTTGTATAGCAATATAAAAAATATGAAGAAGAAAAATGAAACAATAAGTCGTTGGTAACCTTGAAACCCCAAGGGATTAACTAAATCATTGACAACTAGGAGGTATGGTATAGAGACATTAATGGTTGTCATATATGAGCGACTATGAGGTATGGATTTGAGAAAATTGGTGCAAATTAGGATTAACATCCCCGACAATATTTCCAAATCACCCATAACACCCTCATACAAATCTCAAAGCAATAACCCTTAGCCCGAAAACCATAATTTCTCATGATTACAGATCTGAAACTTTCAAAAGAAAAGTCACCATACACATGAATATAAACTCACAATAATCAAAAACTAATTTTCTAGCCAGTAATATATTTAACCCAAGTCTGGTCAAAATTACAAAAAATAAAAGAAAATTGCATGTCAAAACCATTTAAGTCATACAAAGTGAAATCCAAACATTGAGATACACAAAAAAATCTGGTGGAAAGACAGATGATAGAGGAAGAGGATGTGAAGAAAAGAACTTTGAAATGTTCTTTTAAAGTAACAAATATATATTCGTTTAAAGATTCCCTCCCTCAATTATCTAAAAAAAACGCTTGATCGACCGTTAAAGGAGAGGATGACATTTTACCACAATGTCTATAACAAAAATATTATCAATGCTAAATGCTAATCAATGAGAATTTTATAACATTTTAAACTATAAACCCTAAGCATTTTATAACATTTTAACAAGCATTTTGTACTTTTCTTTTAGCTTTTTATTAAAATCATGGACTAAAGTGTTATATACCCTAATCCCTAAAACCAAAATTCTAAACCATAACCCAACACCATAAGCATTTTATAACATCTTAAACCCTAAACCCTAACCATTTTATAAAATTTTAACAAGGGTTTTGATTTTTTTTTAAAGTGTTTATTAAAATAATTTACTAAAGTGTTATAAAACTTAAACCCTAAACCCAAATCCATGTGTATTTTATAACATTTTAAACCCTAAACCCTAAGAATTTTATAACATTATAAACCCTAAACCCTATGAATTTTATAATGTTTCAACAAGCCTTCTCTAACTTTTTTTTGAGTGTTTATTAAAAGCATCTAGAAAAGTGTTATAAACCATAAACTATAAGTATTTTATAATATTTTAAACCCTACACCCTAAACCTTATGAATTTTATAAAATTTTAACAAGCGTTTTGATTTTTTTTAAAGTGTTTAGTAAAATAATTTACTAAAGTGTTATAAAACTTAAACCCTAAACCCAAATCCATGTGTATTTTATAACATTTTAAACCCTAAACCCTAAGAATTTTATAACATTATAAACCCTAAAC
>APFE031181248.1:0-10152 GCA_000404065.3 Pinus taeda | reverse complement strand
AATACTATATAATGACTCTTAAATGTTGAAGAGGTAAAGAGAATCTTGGAAATCAAGAAGATGTTGCCTTTCTAAAGAAAAGTTCAGAATGATGTTTAGTAAACCAAGCAATTGATGCATATGGTATATAGATAAAGAAAAATCACTGGTAACTTATAGTTAATTTTTTAGTATTTTTAGAGGGATGTTACATATCATATTAGAGAAAAACAAGTTTCAACACTAAAGCCTAAGGCCTAACCATGATTTTTTTATTTTTTTGTATAATAAAAGAATAAAGAAAACATAGAAGAGACAAGTGTTGGAAAAAACACATGGGGACACCCACATAGCTGGAGATAAAATATGGGTACATTTGGATGAACAAGTGCAAGTATCTTCTATGGAATTACTGAATATGGTGTGATATATGAAGAGAGATTTATTGAATCTCCGTGCAAGACATATTCCTTCTTTCTATAGAATGGAACACTTGGTTGAAGTAGACCACCAAGATTTCACGAATCGAGATAAATGTCATGGATGGGTAACTTGGAAAAGAGCATGAGATGAAGATAGGAAGTTTTAAGAAAAGGTTAGTGGGAAAGAAAAGCTAGACCTTAACCGTAAAATTAGCAAAATTCTATGAAAAGGTTAAGGAGGTGAAGTTGAAGAAGAATCCTTATATTTTTTTCCTAGTAGCGAGGGGTAGAGCTCATGCGAAACTACTCAGAAGTATGGTTCATGATTGGGAAGAACATGGAATCCTTTAATATATTTTCATGGATTCTCTAGATAAGTATCTATGACAACATGGAAATGAATCTACGATAAACACATTATTTTTTCAACTTAGAGATATGAGTGGATTTAAATTGGAAATATCTGTGTAACTCATGGTATTTTCATAGGTGTATTCGAGTAAGTGAATGGGTAATTTTTTCTAACCCTTTTGTCAACCAAAGCATGTATATATATGTGCATTTGGACTCATCTGTTGTAGGAAGCTAAAGGCTCATGGATAGAGGATATTATGTAAGCATTGAAAAAGTAATATTAAGTGCGTTATGTTGTAAAGGATTGGAAAATAAGCCTTGTCCATAGACCAACCCTCGAATCCACTATATAAGTGGACGTGAACAAAAAACTTGGAAGTTGTAGAAAAGGTATAAGAAATACCTAGGTGGTAGGGGAAGAAAAAAACATGCATACAAATTGCATTGAAAAATTCCAATTTATATTGTGATAAAATTGTGTCTTGGTAACTATACAAAGGATATACGTATTTACATATATATTTATGGCACACACATATATATGGAAGAGAAGGAATGTTATTCCCATCTTACTAGAGGTTAGTTCATGGCCACACTTGGGTTTTAGTTTCTGGGGAATTTGTAGAGTTAAAAGTTTGTAATATTATTCTTTCTACCATGATCACTATAGGCACTCAAATACTATACAACATGACAGATACTTGATCTACTCATCAACTTTAATTTTCTACACTGGCTACCTATGTCTTGGTTATTATTAGGGTATTTTAAAGAAAGGCATGTAGATCACCAAGGTTTCCTTGTATGATCGTTCTTAAGGTTTACTAATACTCTTTGAGTAAAAATTATAGTTATCATAAATTTTTGGTATATATATATATATACAAATATACAAATTTCTTTAAGGGTTTTACCCCTTTTATTATTTCAACATATTTTTACTGTTACAAAGATGTGATTGAACCCTACAAGGATAGCAATTAATATTTATTTCTTTCATTTGGGAACAACATAACTATATAATTCTTTTCCTTTTATATTATTGCACCATATTATATTTATATTAATGGTTTTTACATCCTTGATATCTCGTTCTTTTGTATTTACCTTGTGTGCATGTAATGGAATTTATTATGTTATTCCATACAATTATCATGGAAACTATGATATTTATATATTTTTAATTCTCTTTATTTATCATGCATGCACACTAGATATCATTAACTACAATTTATGTATTGTATTGACATCAACCCTACATAAACCTTGTAATTAGTATTTTAATTTAGCAGACTTGATACTAGGCCATTGGTCGATTGATGGGCTCCTATCATTGGGACCAACAAGGTTTCTCCTTAGGCTTTATTACTCATTTTAATCAGTAATTCTTGTCCCTCGGTCAATAAATGGGGTTCCTTTCCTTGTCATGACCTGCAACAACTAACATGGGAAGAAATTTCCTACTCTTAATTTAGATGGATTACTTATTGTTTATAATAATTCTATTTTACTACCACACACATGAACACACACACACATATATGCCATAAATATTTATATCCTTTATATAGTTATGAAGACCCAATTTGACCACAATACAAAATGTCATTCTTTAATTAAAATTGTATGCATATTGTTTCTTCCTCTAGAACCTGAGTATTTATTTTACCTTTGTCACATCATCTTGGTTTTCTGTTCATGTCGAATTATAGAGTGGATGCCAATATTGGTCCTTGGATAGTGTTTCTTTCCCAATACTTTATAGAAAATTATACTTAATATTACATATTCAACTCGTTCATAATATCTTCCATCCATGAGCTTTCATCTTCTTACAACATATTAGTTCAAATATGCACACACACATATATACAAATACTTTCATTCACAAAATTGGTGGCAAAATTCATCCATTCACTTACTCAAATTCATTTAAGAAAAAACCAGGAGTTACACTTATATTTCCCACTTAAATCTACTCACCGATCTAAACTACAAAAATAATGTATTTATCTCACATTCATTTCAAGGTAGTCATCTATACTTATCAAGAAAATACCTAAAAATATATTAAAGGATTTCATGTTCCTCCCAAGCATAAATTATGCTTCTCAGTAGTTCCATATCTCTACTCCTCCCTCTTAAGAAAACAACATTGGAAGTCACCTTCAACGCCACCTCCTTAACCTCTTTGCAGTGTCCCCCTAATTTTTGGGTACATGTCTATTGTTTGTGTCCCATTATCATTTTTTAAAATTTAATATCTTTATCTCCCTTAGTCCTCTTTTCATAGATATACACCCATGACATTTATCTCTAGTTATGAAATGTTGGTGTCATTTTTCAGCGAAAAATGGATCATTTTTCTTCTTTTATCCATGTCCCTTCTTGATCACAAATAATTCCATGTTTTCCTAAGAGTTAAGGAATATAATCTCCATGATATCCTTTAACATATTTTCAAGAATAATAATGAGAAAATAACATTTTCTTTTTCTTTTTATTAATCAAAATAAATATTTACATTATCACATCATGTCACCTCTCCCACATATTCAATATTAAAGCCATAAAAACAATTTTAAGGTAGATATCACATAAATTTTTTATAACAATGTCTCTTTTAATAATAATATTATATTTTACTTTACACTATAATAGTAACATCCTAATATCAACTTCATTTTTATTAATACCATAATTCGGTAACTATTACCAAAGCCAATCCTGTCATCCTTAATTTATTGTATTTGGGTTTTAAAATATGATATATATTATTATTTATATTAGGAGTGTGTAGTGATTATTAATATAAAAAATATTTTTAATATTAAAATTTTTATCATTCTTATCAACATATATTTATTGTTATTTTTATTACTTTCTATCCAAACACATACTTTCTTTATATTCTTTTAATGAATTTATAAATTATATAATTAAATAGGGTTGATATATGTAATTGGTGTTATTAGTTCTACAACATGGAAGATGACAATGAATAATGTATCTTAAATACTTTTATTTGTATCTATATGATAATTATGCCATTAAATTTTTTACATTTGGAGTCTTTGAAATTAATCAAATTTTACTAATTAGTTGCAAATTATTAAATAACCAAAAAATTGAGTAGGTTAGATAACTCATAAAAAAAAAAAGGTTGCCTAAGCAACATGCATAAATTGCTTTCCCTCAATCACAATATACTTCAAATTGATCATAAGGCCATATGCTTATAAAACGAAGACTTATCCATGACACATTTTCAAAATTTCTAAAATCAATCACATTTTTTAATATTTGATTCGTATAAGAATATTTTAGAGTTTAATGAAAAAATAAATTTCTAATAACAACCTAATATTTTTTGTAATTATATTTAACTTTTGGAAATCTTGTATTAAAATAAACACACTTACATTAATATAAACACCGACATAATTAAATTTACAACAACCCAGGAAAAATAGTAGTACTCGATCGTTGATGGGTGAATTAACAACTGGCCGGTTAATGGTTTTTGATAGGATGATGTTTGAGCCAGCTGGTCTTTCTTCCTTGTGGTTATGTTGTTATTATGAGGACACCTTGCCTTCTTATCTGATGAATTGACGCTTAGTTCCATAAGTTTGTGAACATATTATATATCATGATGTAAATGGGATGCAATTTTGCAAATGCAAGGCAATAAAATTACCTCGCAAACCACACTGCAATAATGGAGTTCCAGAACACCCAAGGAATTTTGTGTTCCACGTAAGGGGGAAGGGCTGACGAAGAAAATTACCAAAAGCTTACACAGAGATTGATAACAACATCAGACCAGTGTGACGGTGTACGCAAGGTTGGTAGCATGGATCATAAATGATATAACATGGAACCTAGGAGGCTAAGAGGATTACTAACTTGGATCGTAGACGTTGACTGCGCAACCGAAGCCAACGAGCAGTGGTTTATATTTTTCCTTCTGGGCGGCTGTCAATGAGTGATAAACTATTGCATTTTCCGTGTATTTCGTAATGAACAGTGATTGGTCAATTGCAGCGCCTTTCCTATCTGGGCGGTGACCAGTGATTGATCAATTGGAGCGTCTCTCCTGGTGTAGATTTCGGACTTCAAGAGTTCAGGTTGTTTGATCACCTAACGTCGCCGAAAAATCCGCAGAGAGGGAAAGGCAAATCAAATTGTGGAAGATCATTGGCTGAAATTTGAATGAGGCGCCGGGTCGAAATTTCGAATTATAGTTGGTAAAATTGTTTCCCTAGTCTCGATGACTCAGAGATGCTGTCCCACATGGACGGACGCTTACGCATAAGTGATTTAGGGTTGGAATTGCAGATTTATGTTCACGGGTGCAGTTGTTGTGAACCTGTAGACATGTGCATATATGTGACTATATGATTTGATGTGTTTGCAGTTGTTGTGAACCTGTAGAAATGTGCATATATGTGACTATGTGATTTGATGTGTTTGCATCCCTATTATGGATATGGGTCTCTGATATCGAGGTTTACATGGCAGTTATCCTTACAAATTTGGTAATGTGCATTATTATTGAGTCCAAAATCTCTCTTTCTACAGCTGAGCTGTGATTAAATTTCAGGTGATAGTCGTTTTTATGCTGAAGAGGATATATTCATTCAACTATCCAATCATCAAAATTGAGAAATTAGTCGCATCTCAATAGGCAAGAGTAAATTACCTAAACCTAGCGGTGCCCTTTAACATATTTAAATTATTGAGACTTAATAAATAACTAAACAAATAAGTTTAAAGAAATATAATTTTTTGAGAAAATCTAGTCGCAATCTCAATAGCCCAGGAGTAAATTACCTACACTGCGGTCTGCCCTTTACGTATATAAATTATTAAAGACTTAGATAAATAACTTAAACAAATTAAGATATTTAAGATGTAATACTTTTAATGGATTATTATTGCATTATTATTTATTAATTTTTTTATTAAACTTTTTAAAAATATTATTTTCCAAACTGTAGATAAATTATTACAAAGTTAAATTTTTATGAAATAATTCATATAATCTAAATGCAATTTATGTAGGTATATACTGCAAGAGTCTTGCATTTTAATTTTATATTTGTATTTTGATTCCAATTCATACTTCACTAAAAGAATAATTCACTAAAAGAATAATGTTCATGCTAAATCTGTTAGGAAAGATAAATAGTAGTTGATTTCAAGGTCTTTATGGGAGAGTGTAATTTTATTTTAAATACTACAAAAGTAATGAAAAAATTTGAGTTCAATAATGCACTAGATAAACATGACAATTTAACATCTTTCATATTTCATTATATGAGTGATGTTCATGCTAAATCTCTTTAGGAAAAATAAATTGTAGTTGATCTCAAACTCTTTATAGGAGGGTGATAATTTTATTTAAATACTACAGGAGTAATAAACAAATCCTAGTGCAAGAATGCATTAGATAAGCATTACAATTTAACATGGACTTAATTATTGGGTATTGTTTAGGTGAAGATGTTTATGATTTGGAGGCTTCAAAGACTCATATAAGAATGAAACTAAAGTAAATTACTCATAAAGATCCCTAAGTTTGTTATGTCTATTAAGGATATTTATTGTTCACTTAAAATGAAAAGTTTTATAAAGAAGTGGGATTTTATAGCATATAATTCAATTCATAAGCTTGATAATAATAAAAATAATGCTACATTTTCCCTTAATGCAACTAAACTTCAAAAATGTTGATAAAGCATTAATATTACAAAGAACACATTTGTTCTTCAACTTGGGGTGAAGTAGTAGAATGAGAGTCATGGAGCATTCTCAAACTTTTTGCAATGTAACATCATATTAAAGTCAATGTTTTTGAAACATGATGAAGAAGGTGAAAGACTTTGATAACTACAGATGCGATGAATTGAGAAAACAAGAATAATCATCTTGGATAATAAAGTAGTTAGGAGATGATGATGATATAAATTGAATGAATTACACTCACAAGTTTCATTTTTGTAATGTCAATTTTAGATTTATATTTTATGGTGTTCACAAGGTTAATTTTGTGCAAGGTCATATCAAAACTTAATCAAGAATATACCAACTAAATTTTTTTACCAATAATAACAGAGTTTTTATTCATAAACACAATAATTAAATAGTTTTTATGGCGAATGGTTGTCTAGGCTAGTGCATCAATTTGTCAATGCCCTAAAATTCAAGGAGAAAATATTGCAAAATAAAAGAGATAGATGTGTAAAGTTACATGCCATATTAATCAAAATAGTGGTGACCAACAAAATTTAATGCAAATACTATATAATAACTCTTAAATGTTGAAGAGTTAAAGAGAATATTGGAAATCAAGAAGATTTTACCTTTATAAAGAAAAGTTCATAACGATGTTTAGCAAACCAAGCAATTTATGCATATGGTATATTGATAAAGAAAAAAGATTGGTAATTTATAGTTAATTTTTGAGTATTTTTCAAGGGATGTTACATATCATATTAGATAAAAATAGGTTTCAACACTAAGGCCTATGGCCTAAACATGATTTCTTTTTTGCATAACAGAAGAGGAAAACACAGATAGAAGAGAGATGTGATGGAAATACCACATGGGGACACCAACATAGGTGCAGATAAAATATTTGGATGAACAAGTGGATGTACCCTCTATGTAATTACTGAATATGGTGTGGTATATGAAGAGAGAGTTAGTGAATCTCCATGCAATACATTTTCCTTATTTCTATAGAATGGAATAGATGGTCGAAGTAGACCACCAATATTTCACAGATCGAGATAAATGTCATGGATGGGTAACTTTGAAAAGAGTAGGAGATAAAGATAACCAATTTTAAGAAAAATTTAGTGGGAGAGACAAACTATAACTTAACCATAAATTAGCAAGATGCTACAAAAAGTTTAAGGAGGTGAAGTTGGAGAAGAATCCTTGTATTGTTTTCCTAGTAGCGAGGAGTAGACCTTAGGGGGAACTACTCAGAAGAGTAGTTCATCATTGGGAGGAATGTGGAATCCTTTAATCTATTTTCATGGATTCTCTAGATAAGTATATATGACTACATGGAAATGAATCTACAATAAACACATTATTTTTTCAACTTAGAGCTATGAGTGGATTTAAAGTGGAAATATCAGTGTAACTCATGGTGTTTTCATATGTGTATTTGAGTAAGTGAGTGGGTAATTTTTTCTAATGCTTTTGGCAATAAAAGCATGTAAATATATGTGCATTTTCACTAATCTGTTGTAGGAAGCTGAAGGCTCATGGATAGAGGATATTATGTAAGCGTTGAAAATGTAATATTATTTGTGTTATGTTGTAAAGGATTATAAAAGAAACCTTGTCCATAGACCAACCTTGGAATTCACTATATAAGTGGTCATCAACAAAAAACCCGGAAATTCTAACAAAGATATAAGAAATACCTAGGTGTTAGGGGAAGAAAAAAATCCATATAAATTGCATGAAGAATTCCATTTTATATTGTGATAAAATATGTCTTGTAACGTTACAAAGGATATATATATTATGTGTGTGTGTTGTGTGTTGGGTGTGTGTGTGTGTGTGTGTGTGTGTGTGTGTGTGTTTGTGGAAGGAAGGAATTTTATTTCCCATCTTATTGGAGTCGTTCATGGCCACACTTGGTTTTAGTTCTAAGGAATTTTTAAGAGTTAAAGTTGCATTATTCTTTTTCTCCCATGATCACTATAGGCACTCAAATATATACACAAGTACAGATTTTTAATGTTGTCAACAACTTTAATTTTATCCACCTACTACCTATGTCTTGGTTATTATTAGGATATTTTAAAGGAAGGCATGTAGATCACCAAGGTTTCCTTGTATGATATTTCTTAGGGTTTACTAGTACTCTTTCAGTGAAAATTCTAGTCATCATTAACGTTTGGTATATATATACAAATTTCTTTAAGGGTTTTACCCCTTTTATTATTTCAACGTATTTCTACTGTTACAAAGATGCAATCGAATCCCACAAGAATAGAAATTAATATTTGTTTGCTTCATTTGGGAAAAACACAACTGTATAATTCTTTTCCTTTTACATTATTGCATGATAATGTATTTATAGCCATGGTTTTTACACCCTTGATATCTCGTTGTTTTGTATTTACCTCACGTGCATGTAATGAAATTTCTTATGTTATTCCATACAATTATCATGGAAATCGTGATATTTGTAGATTTTATATTCTCTTTATTTGTCATGCATGTGTACTAGATATCTTTCACTACAATTTATGTATTGTATTGACATCAGTCCTACATAAGCATTGTAATTACTATTTTAATTTAACAGACTCAATACTAGGACAGATGTCAATTGGTGGAATCCTATCGCTTGGGACCAACAAGGTTTCTCCTTAGGCTCTATTAGTTGTTTTACTAAGTAATTCTTGTCACTCGGTCAATAAATGAGGTTCATTTCCTTGTCATGACCTGCAACAACTAACAGGGGATGAAAATTCCTACTATTAATTTAGATGCATTACTTATTGCTTAAAAATTATCCTTTGCTCCCACACACACACACCCACACACATAGACAAACACACATACGTCATAAATATTTATGTCCTTTATATAGTTACCAAGACACAATTTTACCACAATAGAAAATGCCATTCTTTAATTCAAATTATATGCATATTGTTTCTCCCCCTACAACCTGGCTATTTCTTCTACCTTTGTCACATCATCTTGGTTTTCTGTTCATGTCCAATTATAGAGTGGATGCCAATGTTGGTTCTTGGATAATGTTTCTTTCCCAATACTTTATAGAAAAGCATACTTAATATTACCTATTCAACTCTTTCATAATAGCTTCCATCCATAAGCTTTCATCTTCTTACAACATATTAGTCCAAATACACACACATATACAAATAATTTCATTCACAAATTTGTTGGCAAAATTCATCCATTCACTTACTCAATTTCATTTAAGTAAACAACAAGAGTTACACTTATATTTCCCACTTAAGTCCACTCATAGCTCTAAACTATAGAAATAATGTACTTATCTCACATTCATTTCAAGGTAGTCATCTATACTTATCAAGGGAATCCCTGAAAATATATTAAAGGATTTCATGTTCCTCTCAAACATAAATTATTTTCCTCATTAGTTCCCCCTTATCTCTACTCATCCTTGCTAGGAAAACAACATTGGAATTCAACTTCAACGCAACCTTCTTAACCTCTTTGAAGTGTCCCAGTAGTTTTGGGTACATGTCTAGTCTTTCTCTCCCACTATTATTTTCTTAAAATCGAATACCTTTATCTTCCTTAGTCCTATTTTCACATATATACCCATGACATTTATCTCTAGTTATGAAACCTTGTATCATTCTTCAGT
>APFE031181238.1:17856-40139 GCA_000404065.3 Pinus taeda | reverse complement strand
ACATTGACATGCAAACCAACAAACTACATTGCGCAGTTTCTGGGGCTAGCAAGGCACTACCTCCCAGAATTGTGCAATGCAATCCTGGAGGTCAATGTTTGGCCAGACTTGCACAATTTCTGGAGGGAAGGTAGAGCCTTTACTTCCAGAAATGCGCAACGTTATTCGGGCAAGGCAAGGTTCGGGCTAAGGTAGCCCAAACCCGCCGACAGGCTACTGAAAAAAAATGAGAAGTATGAATGCATGGTGATACTGAGTGTAAACAAGAGCGAATGATCATGCATGCAAAAATTAAGTGCAGAGTTCAAAAAATGGGAAAGCATGCTTGTGTGTGAAGAGATTCTCTGCAACGATGATCGTCAGTGCAAAAACAATGTCATGCATACGACAACAGTGAGATGCAAATGAAAACTGAAATGGTGCTTATACAAGCTAACATACATGAAAATGATAGCAAACACTCATTCAAATCAAGTAGAAAACAATTACAAAATCATTCAAACAATAATTAATTAATAATAACCTTTAAAATAACCATTAGTATTATTTTATTAATAATTAAATAAATAAATCTACGTTTAGTGTACCTCCAACTCCTCTTTATTTCTAAGAATAAGAATTTATTTAAAATCATAAATATACTAATAAATGTATTACATATTTTCGACCTGTGCTGTCCGATAGGAGTCAAATAATAGCCGTTAGGTAGGCCGCTGGAGTCTCTGCTAGTTCTATATAACATGTAGGCCTGATTGTTGCTTTCAACTTGTCCTGACGATGAACCACACTAGTTGGTTTGAAACGCGTCGACAAAGGTCTTTTTCATGTGATTTACGCCGAAGCTCTTCTTATAAATATGATGGATCACAGAAGCCTCAATTCTACAATTACAAAATCCCAAACATAAAAAGCGACAGAAACACATCACAAGACATGCAAAGCGGCCTTATTCCGAAAAAGCTGAGATGAATGTGCGACGACTCCTAGATGAGATGTGGGATGTCAGAGTTACAAGATCGATGTGAGGAATGAACTCTACAGCGTCCAGTTCATAAGTTCTGATAAAATCGAGGTTATGACGTGCATGCCACAAATCTAGAAAAAGTGACACTTGGCGAGAGGTTTCTAAAATGAGCCTTGCATGTAACCTCTAGCTGCTAAAATACATCCCTAAACCTAGGGATGCCTTTGCATGCTACCTTGGGAAAAGCAGTCCATGCATGCAAATCAGTTTTTCTCGGTCCCGGAGGGAACCAGTCAACTTGAAGGAACATGCATTGGTCAATGAGCCTAGGATGAAAATTTGCGTAGTTCCTGGGCTGAGCTAGGCTAGTTGTCTTAGAGGGATTACACAATTTTTTAGGTTAGCAGGTGACTACCTCCCAGAATTGTGCAATTTCTAGGCTGAGCAGTAGTGTTGGGTCAGATTGCGCAGTTTTCTAGAGGAAGATTGCCTGACTACTCTATGCAAGTCTGGAGCCTGTAGGCTGCAAGGCTGATTTGTGCAATTTCTAGAGGGAATGTTGTTTCCCCTCTAGAATTGCGAAATTTTCTAAGGGAAGCTTGAGAGACTAATTTTATCAATTCTTGAGTTTAGCAGGTTAGCCAACTGATTTGTGTAATTTCTGGAGGGAAGGCTGGTTCCCCTCCAGAATTACGCAATTTTCTGGGGTAGCTGCTTGGCCAGCACATGGTCTAAGTCTGGAAAGACAGCCTGTGAGGGGAGTGCAGTAAACTGACACGCATAGGTTGACAAGACATTGAGAAATAGTTGAAGCCTACATGCTTGATGGTGCAAGACATGTTGTTGAGGACGGTTGGTAGGGACGCTCCAAAGCGAAGCTAAGACAAAATTTTGGAGGGTGTTTGTAGCCGCTACAATAGGTGACGGGGCGACCGGCTGAAAGATAGATTTGTTTCAGCCTAATCTATGGTTGGGTGGTACATGGAAGTACCTGACTTGGTTGGCATTTTTATATGTTAATGTGAGTTATTTTCTTAATGTGATTGATGAGCACGTGTACTTGTTATTATGATGATTTTATGGTTGATTTTCCATGGTTTATATGTGTTTATTCAATTTAGTGTCCTAAATAGCTTGCGTGAATTATCAACTGAGGTTTTTGTAGACTGATGAAGTGTGATGCACTATATGTGCTTAGTTAACTTTTCTCTTACTTCGTTGTTTTGTATTTTTAGGTTTGTTTTGGGGGTTTTTGTTCTTTGATGTTTAAGAATATACAATATATGAGAGATTTACATGGATCTAATGAGTTTTTAAAGGAAAGGAAATGTTCCTAAGTTAGTTTAATCTCCTAAAAATGAACAAAGCATCTACCTGATCTACCATTTAGTCCTAATCCATGGATCTAATTCTTAAAAAAAAAAAAAAAAAGTGATGTTGATGTAGAAGGTAATTCAATAATTGCATTCATTTAGCCATTCAACCATCCAATTTTGGAACATGATAGAATCAACCTCCTTGAAGTGATTTTTTGGAATGTCATGTGACGCAACTAAGTAATGACCTGAAAACAGAAAAGATAAGATAACAACATGTAAAACTAACAATGTGTTGAGTAAGCTCAATCACTGCATGAATTAGATATTTAACCATTCAAGTTAGAATTATCATCATTTCGAAATGGTTTTGAGAACATCTATTAATACAGCTAATTGATAGTTCTATGCTAAGAAAATGAATAAAAAATCAGGAAGAAGCTAAGTAACTATGTAATCTCATTACTTCGTTTTTCATTCAATAATTTCTCATACAATATCTCAGAAGAGCAACACTTGCACATTTGTGATTTTATCCTTGCACTATTGGTTACAAACTTAAATAAAACAAAATTAGAGAAAACAGACTTAAAGAAAACATAGTAATAGAAATTATACTGAAAACAACAAGTGAAAAACCTCCTTCAGTGCAGGGGCCCTCTGCAACTGATGTGGCTGGATGCTAGCTAGTTAAAGATGCACTTTTAAGCCATCATTGACAAAACAGAGTTTGTATTATCAACAAAACAAAGTCTAAATAGAGTAACAAAAGCTTATAATTCCTTCTAGCTTCTAACTAACTACTTCTCGGTCTCATTTAACCGATATTTATAGAAAAACAACATAATTGTCTAAGAGAAAATCTTGTTACATGTGGCTTGATCAGAATCTATCATGATTATTTATAGAAAGACATGCTGCAAATGGCTTAATTCTAATTGTAATGAGATTGTTAATCTTCTGAACAGCTACAAGTGGCCTAATCTGCATTAACTCCTCCACTTCTGATCAGCTACAAGTGGGTTAATCGCATTAACTCTTCAACAACACTGTTAGACTCATAATTAACTACGAAATATCAAGAGTCCTACTGCTACTAGGTAACGTATTTGACTCCATCCTTGACCATGCCTTTAGACATTATTTTCTATCGATCTGGATCGAGTGAGTGGGATAGAATCCATGTAGAGATGATTCTGGAGATGCCCATGTGGCCTAGTTCTTCACTTGACACCTGTAACCTACCAAAGCATGAGAGTAGCTACGGAACCCACAGTTAGCTGCAAAATAGGTTGCATTCTATAGCTAATTTGAAAAAATCTATTAAAATAACAAGAACATGAAAATATAATATGGTGATCATTTTAATGCTTTCCTAAGACAAAGTCTAGCATTTATCATTGATTGGATCTGTAGTCTTGTGAAAAATCAAGAGAAAAAGGTGAGAACAAATGTCAAGGGGAAGGTAATTCTGAGGCTCAATAATATGTTGGTTATATGATGTATGTTACTATGGCCCTTGTCATGTTTTGATAAGTTAATGAATGGTTGATGAATGCACAGACTAACAAGTGTTATTGCAGCTAGCTAGAGAGGGCTTAGAGCCTTCTTGGTGATTATCAGATGAAGACTATCAATTTATAATCAGACATGCATTCATGACCTGTAGCTTATATGTTTACCATATGTTTGACAGAATTTCTATGATCATGGATTAGGCATGTTTAGGTCAATTTCTTTCTTAAGTTTGAATAGTTAGCATTGTTATCATCTTTTTTATGCTTTTGAAAAGTTACAAGCAGTTCTGGGTAATGGTCTGGAGGCTAGTCTAAAAAAGTGGCTTAGATCCCGAAACCACATGCACAAAACTAGAACTTTTGGGTAATAACTACATGGAGGAAAACCTGTGAGTGCGGTTATATTCTTCCAACAGCATGGATGTAGTTTCAAGGGTTCAGTTATGGAGCTAGGTCAGATAAAAAGGGTTCCAACTCAGTGATTGATCCCCTGGGGTGGTTTTCTAGCTCTTGAGTGATTTTTTGTCCCTATGGAATATGAGTATGTGTTTAGTTTGTAGGCCCCACTTCTTTAACTGGAAATTGGAGGTCGATTCATGTCATAGTGACACTCATCTCACTTTTACCCTAGCAAGCTTGTGAATTTGGATAAATTTGGGAGGCATTTACAAGTAGTCAAAACAATGATGAATTAAGCTAACCTTGTGGAGAATAAATTGAAGATCTCCATTTGTTGAATTAGCACTCTCTTCTTGAATTTGACTAAATCCTATTTTACCACTTCAAAAGAGAATTGAATAAAAAAGAAGATCACTCGACAAATGTGGCATCCTCCATATACCTTATCAACTTAATTAAAAAATGGGACTCAAAGATATATGCTAATCCCTTGATCAGTTAGTTAGTGGGAAACTAAATGCCCCTCATTTTAAGATGCACAAATTCCTATTCAATAACTAGAGGTGATACATAAAGGATGAGGGATTGTGGTATTCCCAACTCTCACATTTTGAATGGTAGGCCTTGGTCATGGTAAATAAATCCATAGGATTGAATACTTGCATGAAAAATCAAATAATGCTCAGTCTTTGGCTCACTCAGTGTTACTTGTATAATTGTTATGAATTTTCTAGAGATGGTCATATAGGAATGGGTTTAATATAGATATAAGGGTAATTTTAACACTTGAGAGTGGGAATATTGAGCCTTTTGGTTTGTATGCATAGAGGCTTTCATGAAAGGTAACATCAAATCAAGTAAGTACCTCATGTAGGTAAACTTCATTGCTTCAGCCAAGAAATCCATTCATCTTGGTCTTTCCCCTCAGTTTTTAATTTTTTCTAATGTATATGGTGTCTTAGTTGGAAATAGTCAAAATATATCCCTTTTAGTCATATTTATTTCATACATCAAGTTGACAACAACTTTCTCTATTTAGGGTAATATTAGTATGAGAATCGGTGGCGCCTTTCCAAAATTATTCTATGTGAAATATTTAACCAAAATAGTTATTGATAACTTTCTCTAAAGGAAGTTCACAAGATCCTTCATAAGGAAGAGGAAACAAATTAGGAAAATAATAATGCATTAATTATTATTTCCTCTAAACTCATAGAACTAAAGTAGGTTAGTGCCACCCATAATGCACATATCATGAATCTTCTCCTTTTACGGAAATAAGGGACCAAATATTTATAGGTTGAGTTCAATATCCTTTACTCGATGTTTATCTCTCAGTGAATGGATACTCTTTCTCTTGCCTCTAACGACCCAAACACTGGGAAATCTCTACATATATGGTTTTTGAAACATGAGTTGATTTATCATAATCACGATCCAATGGATATTGAAGACCCAAGAAACCCCCACTCAAAATAGGGGTAGGAAGCATAAGACAATGTGCACTCGTGATCAATTGTGAATATATTTTCAAAATGTATGTATTTTTTGTAAATATGTGAAGAAAGCCACTAGTGGAAATGCTTGCAACTTATGTTTGGAAAATGTATTATTCTACATAGTAGATAATATATAAATATGTATAGATTTAGTACAATCCATGAATTGTGATGAATGTAAATTCTACTAGTTCCAACAAAACCATCATTTGAAGGAATATAATTTTTTGCTGTAGTGAATAAAAAAAAGTACACAAAAAATATGTATAAGTGATGAGATTATAGATATGACTAGAAATACAAAATTAAACTAAATACTAATTCATACCAAGTTTTATTATATAAACCAATAAGTCGTGAAATTTCAGTCATGGGTACTATCTAGTCTCATCTATGGAACTAAGGTTGGATGCTACTAGGAAGCACATGATCCCACTAGATGTAGCTACCATGATGAACATAGGGGAAACTGACTTTCTTGTGGATACTATCTAGACTAAAACTACCTTTAAGTTCTAGAGTAAGACCTAAAAATCCTAATTCATGAAGAGCTCATCTTTCTTAAATGTAAAAAAATAATGCAATATGACCTAAGACCGTAGAAATCTAGGATGAGTGACAAATATGCCCCTTTATGGACCACCAACATGTTATTTCATGTAGCATTGTTTTCCTTAAATAATGATAATGAATTAGCTCACATTTGTAAATAGAAGTAATTAATTGTTGCCCTACTTGTCTGTTGACAACTAAGTTGTGATAGGTTTTACAACCTTTGGTATTAAAACACAAAAGGGGAAAAAACAACCGAGCAATGTACGAGTAGTATATATGAATAATAACAATAATATTACCTAATATTAAATGAGGAAACTAAGCTATATCAAAGTTTTATTCATGATAATGTTGTTTATATAAAATAGGGGAGTTATTTATGTCATAATGTGGTATTTATGTTCAATAATACTACATGGACATTTCTTTTTATAGAAAACCTTAATGGGAAACACAATGGATACTTCTTCACTTTTGTAGATGGTTCCTCTATTAAATTTTTTGGTAGAGACTAGTGTGCCTTACCCAAGTGTATTTGAACAAAGGACTTGCTAGCATGGAACTAGTCAAATGCACAATAATATTGATGACAACTAATTGAACCAACCCCTTGGAATTATATAGCATATGGATATGTAGAATGTATAAAATTAATATAAAATATTAATTTTATACTGAAGTTAATATTATAACAGTAAAGTGTGAAATTAAATTAGATACACAATGTTACTAGCTTAAGAGGTATTTGTGTTGTAAAATAAATTCTATGATTTAATGGTGATAACATGAGGAGGTAATGCCCTACAAATACTTGGTGTCGATTTGAAATATCATTCAAATTAGAACGATAGTGTTGAGAAGAAAATATTACCATCATATCGAAAAACAGATTTAGGGAGGCTAAACATTAAAAATAAAATAAGAAAAAATAATTTTGATGTAACCTCCTCCTCCCACATTTAACCATTTTCATCAATGTTCCCAGGGTAAACATGAGTTGAGGGTCACTATAATAAGACTCAACCTACTATATGACCTTAAGGAAATGGATTCAACAACTTAAGACCTTACTGACTTCCCTCAAGTGCTATAGGATCTCCAGGAGAAACCCAACACCTCCAGGTGTCCAACCCTTGAGATAACTCTCTTTTTTACTGACCTAGAGAATCAACTGCTCCCTTTACAAGCCATTCAAGTGACTGTATCGCTCAATTTTAGTTGATGAGACTACCTCCATGCAACTGCAGACTTTTCCAATCAGTTATATGCCAACGACCTTGAATTCTGAGCCACTTTTTTAGGGCCAGGACTCAGGCCTCTTTCCAAAACTCAGTGAAATTTCTAGAAATGATAAATGACATAGAAACAAAGCTTATAAACTAAAAGTTGAACTAGGACTTAACCTTACCCCTCCCAACCAGGACTAACATTCTGTCAAACTCATGGTGAACATGTAACCTACAGGCATTAATGCATATCTGAACATAAGGATTTGAAAACTTATCTAATATTTAACAAGAAGGATTTATGCCTTCTAACAATAGCTATAATAATACCAATTAGGTCATACATTCATTTACCATAAATTCATTGAGTGAAATGTGATAAGATCCATACTTTGATCTGTCAATTAACCATGCTTATAACCAACATATAACCAGATAAATGACAATGATAGAACAACCATTTAAGCCACATAATAACAAGTACATTTACTAACCAAAACAAGAGGAATTTAGCTCTTATTAACCATATGCAAAATCCAACCAAGTCAGGGAATTCCACATACCACTTGGCCATAAATTAGGCTAAACCAAATCTTTCTTTCAGTCAATCACCCTGGTGCCATATTCCAAACATGAATGTGGGATCTCATTGGATAAAACCATCCATAAACAACAAAGGGAATCCAGGGGTTAAACCAAATCCACCCTCACCATACCATGATCTCACCTAAACCGGTCCCGAGATCACAAAACCCAACTGAGCTTGGATGCCTCAAAATTCCTTCACCCTCCCTTGAGGAATTTTCCTATCTCCACCCACATGTTGAGGGCATCCCAAAGAAAACCATCTCCACCCTAAACCCTTGGAATTTTCCTGAGACCACCTCACCCAGATCCAAAACCTTCTAGCAATCCATAAATCAACTGATAAATAATCCCATCACACCATGGCTATTTAGAAATGGCAAGGCAAGTCTGAAACCACTGTCAAAACCCAACAAAATCCATGCCACCAAATAAAAAGAAACCAAAATACACACATGCATATGCCATGCATGCCAAAACCAAATAGGAAATCATACATGCAATTTGTTACCTATAAGTATTCCTATTGAAGTTCCCTGATCCAACCTTTCCTTGTTTGATCCTAGTTTTCCTTTTCTTTCCTTGTCCTTCCTTTGCTCGCTTACTTTCATTCTCCTCTTGGTGCTCTTCTCCTTTCTGATACTAACTCCAAAACTGAACTGAAAAAAGGCTACAAAATGATGATTTAATGTCTTTGTATTATTGGTGCCTCTAATTTCGTCATTTTTCCATTATTTTTCTTCAATTTCCTCCTCACATGCAACCTGTGACCTTTCACCTCCCTTTTCTCCTATTTTCCTTTATTTTCATGAAAAAAACCAATCAATGCCTCTTTTCCTTTTCAAATACTTTTTCATTGCCTTTGCCCATTTCCATTTAGCCATAAACACACCAAGTGATGCCCACTAAGATATTTTTCCAACATTCATCTTGGAATAAGTGTCCCTTGACCTTTGTCTTATTTTCCCTTTACTAACTTTTATTACATGAACTTTTAACCCGAGGCTATTACAAATCCCTTGTAACATCCCTACTTAAAAATCAATGTAATAAAGTCAATAAAGGAAAAATAAGACCTTGGTCATGGGACACATATTCCAAGCTGAATTTTGGGCAAAAACATAGTGATGGGGATTACTTGTGATTAATTAATGGCTATGGAAATTGGCAAACACAATGTCAAAAGCTTTGGAAAGGCAAAGTGGCATTAATTGCCATTTTATTTATGAAAATAATGGAAATTAGGACAAATAAAAGGTGAAAGGTCACAGGTTTCATGTGAGGAGGAAAATTGAAGAAAATAGAGACCTCATTAATAAAAAGGCTTATGAGGATCAATTTCTAACTTTTTGTCAGTTCGGTTTTGGAGCTCTCATTTTCTACTCTCTCTCTCTCGTACTCTAGGACACTTAGAGTTTTCTTGGAGTATTCTTTGAGTGTGGAATACTTGGTATTTGGAGAAAGAAGGCAAAGGAAAAGTAGGGAAGCAAAAGAGGACATCAATATCAGTAACTAAAACATGTTTTTCTTGCAGGTATCGAGTTGCATGTATGATTTCCTTGCTATTTTTGGCATGCATGACACATGCATGTGGTTTCTTGGTTATAATTTGTCAGTAGAATGGAGGATTTCTTGGATTGACAGTGGATTTACCTAGCCTTTCCATTTCCTAGATAGTCATGGTGTTGTGGGTGTCTCTCCTTTTTTTTTCGGTTGGTTCTCATGTTCCTTTGGTTGTGGGTTGATTTACTCGTTCCTAAAAGCCTTGGTTGGACAAATGCTCTGGAAGCCCTATAATAGATTGGGTTGAGTTACTAGTCCTAAAATCCTTGGTTGGAAAAATGATCTGGAATCCCTTGGTGGGTTTATTTACTAGTCTTGGAATCCTTGGTTGGAAAAACGCTTTGGAAGCCTGACAACGGTTGTGGGTTGAGTTACTAGTCTTGGAAGCCCTGTTTGGAACAAATTCTCTGGAGCCCTAGACAGCTTGTGTAGAGCCCAATTTTATGATGGTTAGTGGTTTCCGACCATGAAGTGGAATCATTGGTTGAGGATTGAGGTGGTTTGGCCTCTGTAAGCCCTGATTTGGTTTTCTTGGATGTTTTCCATGAGATCCCACATTCATGCTTGGAATATGGCACGAGGGTGACTGGCCGAAAGAGAGATTTGGTTCAACCTACTCTATGGTCAGGTGGTATGTGGAAGTACCAGACCTGGTGCATTTTCAAATGTTAATAAGAGCTTCTTTCCTCTTGTATTGATGGGTAAATATACTTGTTATATGTGGTTTTTGAGGTTGTTATATCCTTGTTATTTCTGTCGGCTATATATTGGTTATGAGCATGTTTGATGAAAATTATGATGTATGGATCTCACCATGTTTTGATTTGTAAATGAATAAACAATGAATATATGACCTAATAGATGATAACGCATCTAATGTGATAAGGCATCAATTCTTCTTAGCAATTCTTAGATAAGTATGAGACCCCTATGCTCAAATATGTTGTTATGACCTGTATAATGCATATTTCTGACATGTTTGACGAAATGCATGGCATGGCTAGTAGGGGTCCAGTAAAGTATTTGTTCAAGTATTTTCCCTAGTATCAGTGTTTCATTGTTATGTTTCATTTCTGGAAGTTTCATGAATATTGGCACTAAAGAGTCATCAGGGGAGAAGACCCTGGGTTCAACTGTGGAGAGCCAACAATGGATCGTTGTAGTCTAGGACAACGTCAAAATTTTCACCTTACCCAAGGGGTAAGGAGTCTCACCTAAGGCATGCCACAACTAGAACTGAGAAGGGCTCGTCATGGAATCAAGGATGCATCAACTGATAATATATAAACAACATCACATACATAATCGAGATAACAGCCTACCATCCAATTCTAAGAAACTACTACATTCAGGAATATTATAGGATATTTAAAATTTTAAGTGGGTTGAAACATCATAAACAACCATACACATCATGCTAAGAAAAATGTCCTGACTTCACTTCATATTAGTTCAACATAATACTATTACATAATATATCATCATTTTCCACAGATGATTGCAAGGACTACCATTTTATAGATTCACGGTCTCTTTCTTTAACTCGAGGGTCCTGCTCGGCCATATCCCTGCATTATGGTTCTTTCCTACTGCAACCAACTATCCCATCTGCAACACTAACAAATACCAACCCATATCCCTTATCGGTATCTCCTTTTGTATTTCCCCTGCTGCTTGGACTGCCAGTTCCCGCTTAGTTATTCTTTCCCTTGGCTACCACTCCTCCTTCTTATCCACTCGGTTGCCTTGTCTTCTATTGACACTTTGCCACAACCACCCCGCAACTGCTTGTTCTTGCTTCCCTCTCCAGTTTTCCTCCCCACAACCTGACCGTTGTTGCCACCACCCTTTTCCTCCTCGTTCTATGGAAAGCCAAAATAATCAAAATATTTTCAAAATAAAATGAAGGCCCCAACAGGTCCTGACCACAACTCTTTGACTCATCCCCGAGTCAATCCATTTCAATCTCGGTCGGTTCTGATGGTGTTCCCATCGGTGCTCCTGTTGGTGGTTGTGTTGTTGGTTGTGTTGACTCTATTAACTGATGGGCTGGTGCTTCTTTTGTTTTGACCAATACTTGCAGGGTGGCGTTTGCTCCCCTTGCACTTTCCTCCTTCTACTGCCCCATATTTCAAACGAAGGCCCCAGCTCCGAAACAGCTATCGTGGTTTTCTGTCAAAATTATGTGTACTTCTAGAGGGTGGCTTCCCATCCGGTGAGGATTATGTCATCCCATTAAGTGAAGTCCTCAGCCATATTAGATGTTAACTCAATTGGTCATTGACTTTACAAATTGTCCCATTGTTCTCCACTTGTGTTGCAAACCACTTTTAGTTCTAGAACCTGTAGACGAACTAGTGGGTGTAGGTCTCTCATCACCCTCTTGGTTCTTGCTGACTCTTCCTTGATATGATCAGCCTACACTTGGATTGTGGCAATCTATTCATTAATCTACTGAAGGTGGACATAATCCATGCAGTCCCTGGTGATGGCTAACAATACCTGTATCTTCTTTCTCATGGGGTACACCAGATGATTTTTCAATGCGAGGCTTCCTGGCCAGTCGTGGACTCTTTCCATCAAGGCTTAGCCATCCGTAACTGCATCGATGAGTTCTTGTTTCTTTGCTTCAACTTCACTAATCTTGCCTTCGACTGTCCTCCAATATATCTCGACTGGGTCCAATAGCACTGGTCTTCTTGTCTCAAGTTTCTTTCTCATATGAGCATTTGTGGCTACTATATTCGAGCATGCTGCTTGGATATGGTCACAACAACTCACCAATGTGCAGGCTGTGATATCCTATGGGGCTTCCGTGCTCGCTTCAATAAAAATTGGTCATAACAATCAGAATCTTTGCGTGACCTGGTTAATTTGTGCTTGTAAATCTATATTTTCCCATCACAAGTGATCCCGCTCTTCTGTTACCTCCTATAGTTTTTGTCTCTGTTGCTCATGCTCTTTGGCCAGATCATCATGGACCTTCTTGCCCCTATATGTTGCTTGTTGTATCAATGCAAATAGTTGCGCCAAAAACCAATGTTGTAGTGCGTTGGCATTGTGTTGGGTTCTAGAAAATGTTGTTGTATGGGTAGGCTGTTGGCTATGTATTTCTAGGAGTGGGAGGTGGGAAAATGAATGGGCTATGATTGTGGCGTGAACTGGGGAGTATGGGGAACAATGTTAGGTTTCGGGACCACCGAGAAATTTATAGGAAAAAGTGGTTGGTACGGTTCATCCCTTTCCTCCTGTGGAATAGTTGTGCTTGGGCTTTTCCCTTGTGGTGGGTCCGACCCAAAAAGTAGCGATGTTAGTGATGTTTGTTGGGTGCCACTGGTAGATGTGGTGCCCTTATTCTACTTTTCTGACTCAACTTCCATTTCTACAGTTGTTCGTCGTTGGCCACACAGGAGGGTTTCTGGCAGGGTCGCGGAAGTGGAGGCCATGTGTGGGGAAGATTCTCGTGACTAATGTAGGGCAGCGAAGGTGGTGGGGGAATTTATTTGACTATCGCAAATGCAGAAACTGAGTGTCTGACCTCATTAATAAGTCAAAAATTGGAATTGTTGGAGCTGTTCTCGACTTTTTAACGGTCGAGTTGCGAATGAATTTTTTCTTCTTTGGCTTGGGGATTGTTGGCTGGGATGGAGTGTGAGAAAATCTAGTGGGAATTTTCATAGCCAACAAAGTTGTAATGATGGGTGAAAACATAGTGGAACCTTGAAATTGCAAGGGTTGATTACTCTCACTTGATTGGTCGTCAAAACTTGAAATTGTCTGCCTCAGCGCGAACATTTTCTCCTCCATTTGTAGCAGCATCGGTTGAAGGTCATCCTCGGCTGTCCTCTTTCTGCTACTTCTGCTACATCTCCCTCTTACCCCTGCGGCCTTAAGACCCTGAACAAATATTTGTACTTCCCTTCAGTAATCTCGTAGGCCACCCCTAACCATGATCCCAGCTCACTATGTAGTGCCTCTTCAGTCAGAATGAATTTCTATGGCCTCATCTTGAATGTTTCAGGATGGACACACCGTGATCCAAGGTAGGTGTGCCCATGTGAGGCTCTGAACCAAAATTCTTCATAAAACTTATCTAGCAAAGTTTTGGGTATCCTCTACGTCAACCTTACTATAATTAGTATCATATCATACCATTCTCTGAAAGACGCTTCATTTACTTCGATTGTGCTCGGATCCCCCGACGCTCTCCAAGGTTCATACCAAAGTTCTAACGGCTATCCTTCCACGATAGGCATCATTTCTCTCCCTATCGGCGGTGATCCAAGAGTATCTTGTCAGTCCAGCATGAGCAGAGTATTTAGTGGTTCAACATCTAAGTGATCATCAAATGTTCATTGGTCGATGAGGTCTTGAACTTTTTCAGCTTCGCCAGTAGTCGTTTTTAGCATTCATTGTTTGGTATCTTCAGCTTCAATAGTGATGTTTATGGTTTAGTTTGTCCAGTGTTGATTTTCAATTATGCCAGTGTTATCAATGGTTGATGTGGTCTTCATGGTTTTTATGGTATTTTTAGGGTTCTTCTGACATGGTGATAGTTTTTGGTTTTACAACATTGTAATAAACCTATTCTAAATGTTGAGTCCTAAACCTAAACCCTAGAACCTATGTCTAAACATATAAGACCTAACACTTAAGACATTGTGGTACAAACTTAACACTTTAATCTAAGTCCTAGAACCTAAAAACTATGCATTGCAAATCAAATGCGTTAACTCTAACCCAAAAAACCCATTCGGGCCATGTTATATTACCAACCTATATAAAAAAACCATATAAAACATAATACATTGCAAACCATATAACATTTGCAAACTGAATTATCCCTAACCACATCAGAACCACGATGTACATGTGTTATAGACATATTTGGGCACTGCAACCCCAATCATATATGTCCATAAGCCAAGGGCTTCTGAGTCCCTAAAAGTGTTGTCTCACACCCTAAAGGAACAAGGTCAGTTGATTACATCATCTCCCATAAGTTCTCCATGGAAAACTGCTCAGAACTGGTCAAAACTGGACCATACAGATTTCCCAGTGCTAAGGGTGCGATGCATCTCTCCTGCCACATGCAAAAAGTGCGATGCATACTGAAGAGCCCTTCTGTAGGGTGTGATGGGCGAGAGTAGACAAATGGTAGAGATAGTTTGCAAGGTGGATGATCGTGGAATCTTCCAAAAACTTCTCCTGTGACACTTGCCTCTCTGAATTCGCCCAAGGATGAGTAAGAGATCATGAATCTCCAAGTGGAACCAAGAACTATCAGAGGGAGGACACTAATCAAGATCCTAGAAGCTGACTCACCCCCCTATAAACATCTATATATGCATCCCTCATCCCAGAGATCTGGAGGCTGGAATTTTGTATCTTGTAAGGAGTGTTGTTGGTTTCCTGGTGGAACATCATAATGTTGGGTGATCTAAGCTTTTCGTGAGGTGAAGAAGGGCTTTCATGCTGGGAGGATGACGCTAGGTCAGATCAATGGGTTGTAATCCTCTCTTCTACTCTTTCTATTAATAAAGCTATTCAAGTTTTCCTCCACATTCTTGTATGTTTGATGATATATGCATTTGTGTGGTCAATATATATCTGGTCCTATATTGTTTATGATTGTAGATCCCAGTACTTTGAAGTTATTATGTTTCTTTGACTTTACAGGTACTCTTTAAAGTGGGGTAAGCAAGGAAGGAGTAGCAAAGATATGTCAGAGGGGAGAGGGAACAAGCAAGGAACCAAGCGAAAGATTGAGGTTGGTATTCTTTGTTCTTCTCCTATCTACTTCTCATAAAGGAAAATGAAAGTAACTTTAGTTTTTTTGTTTCTAAGATAGCTACCCATCTTAGTGGGACTAGCAGCTCTACATGGACACTAGATTTCCTGATAACAAAATGGTGACTCCACTGGGGAGCGAATAGCTTGTTAGCTTGTCTATATTTGTTTGCTTTATAAACTACAGACAGAGCCTGAAGTTAAGCCAGCTAGCCTTCGAACTGCATTTTCCATGCAGGTGCAAAGTAGATCAATGTTGCTTCTGTCTATCCCCAGGTTTTGTTTATAAACTGAAAAATTGATTTGCAAACATCCTAATTGCCTTGGTGGTGGCTCAAGTAGCCTCATTAGATCAGCCCCTATGATTTGCATTTACTGACTATCATTAGCTCGGCCTAAATCCTTGAACTAAGCTGCAAACTATGACCAAAAACCAAGTTGAAGTCTCATCACTAGACCATCACACCTTCTACTCTTGGCAATCTAGATGCATCGCACCTCCCGTCTGCAGTAGGTGAGATGCATCCTTGTTTCCCTGTGTTACAAGTGCGATGATCAGATAAGACTATTTCTGCCTCCAGATTTTGGTTTTTTCCTCACTCTCTTCAGCTTTATTCAAGAGTTTTGTTGTCTGTGATCAGTATACCACTGTGGAAACTCCCTTCCTTTACATCATTCAACCTCCATTGTACAAAGAATTGTGAATGTTTTTATGTATTTTTCACCATTCACAGTTCTCATTTACAAAGAAGTAGCTTAGTCAAACTGTCATCTTTTGATTTGGAAGTGTCGTGAGTGCCATTTTCAGTCAAAGAAAAGAATCCTACTCTTCTTGATGGTCGATTGTACTGTTACTTTTGTATTTTATTTGAATTAATAGTATTTCAAGTGTCGAAAGCAGTGTTCAATCCAAAATTGCAAAGTGTCATCATTATCTTCCTTTCATCTTTTGAAAAGAAAATTGTTAGTACTGTCGCTTTGGAAAGACAATTCAAATTTGTACTTAGCATTATTTTTGTCATTCACACATTAAGAAAGCGGAAAACAAATACATGCATGTGCATTTTCATTTAGACTACATGTTGATTTTGATTTAGGACAGTGCATCTAGTGTGTGCTCTCTACTCTATGTTGAAAGAATCTCACTTCTCTTTCCTTAGTAGCTAGGATTTTCATTGCAAAAAGAAGAATAAACGATTGTTTATCATCTTAGATTGCATTTTAGTAATTCTATATCTAAATCATGCGGTGAACCTTAAAGGAAAACTTCTTAAGAAAGATCAACTATAAAATAAATTCAATGAACATAAAAACGCTTTAGAACCTAACGCACAACATTTAGAAGTCTAGGCTAGAGACGTATTCCAGCGTGTAAAGCCTGGTAACTATCACTTTCATCATAAGTTGGGTGATTCCTCCTCTTTGAGATGACAAGTTACAGTACATGCTTTTGCTCCCACGTACCGTAGAGTATATATCGGGAAACCACAATAGGCTATATCTTTTATCCTTAGGAAGCCGTGTCTGCCGCCCTATCGATCGCAATGCACTGAATACAGCATTCGAGAAGATTGACTATCGTACCGTAAAAAGTATTCTTCAGTTTTGCGATTGTTTTGGAAATCCCTATGTCTAGATTTCTAGAGTAGTGTCTTTCATTCCTTTTCAGACTCCTTAAAGGAAAAGTTCCATCTGAGCACTTGTCACTTCGGGCTCATTAAAAATCAAAGGCGACTAGAGTCATATTTAGCTTTTTCTTGACTCCTAAAAATTGAAAAAGCAAGTTGTGTCAAAGCATCATAAAATTTATTTTAATCGGAATAACATCATTGTTCCCTCATTGGTCTTAGATTGAGAAAATGGAGTCCACCAACCAATTCCCCTTGGGGGAAATCCTAGTCCTTTCTCCTCTTGGGGAGATGTTGGTGCACCTCATATGGCCACATTTTCCCTTCCAAGACTGACAATCGGCTTGCCAATATGGCTCTTCTCGACCTCTGTCATTCAAAGCACCGTGATTCCTGAGCAATCAAATCAGAAACTAGATGATACTATAGTTACCCCCCAACCTTCTACTTTGTTTGTTTCTCCCTCCCCTCCTTCCTATTTACTTGGTGAAGCTGGTAAAGCTAAAAACCAAGTAACTGAGAAGAAGAAGAAAGGGAAGGAGAAGGAGAAGAAGAAGAAGGAGACAAAGGCAAAAAGGGGCAACCATGCGTCATCTAATGAAGATCTACACACCGCACCATCCAAACTTAAATCTCCATGTGTCATTTGCAAAGGAGACCATTATCATCAAGATTTTCCTTGCATCCCTCGGATCTTAAGGGACTGGTCTTCTCGTTTGCACAATCTGGTGTCATCAACCTCTGACGATCATGTTGAGAGTACACCATCAACTATTGAAAACGAAGTCTCTGGGCAGAAAGGAAAATATAAATTTCCTTGTAGGTTGTGTGAAGGTGATCATGCCGTCCACCGTTGTCCCTTCTTGGACGAAGCTAAAAGAGTCTTGGATAACCATCCCGCTTCACCGCTACGACTTCCTCTTGGATACAAGAAACTCTTGCTGAGTCCATCGCTAGTTGAAAATTCGACTGACACACCTTTGTGGTCGGTCGAAGCATCTATCATTGAAGATAAACCCTCTGAGTCCACACCAGACCAAAGTCATCGAGTCGAGATGGTAGTCAACCCAGTCTTGTCTTTAGAAGGTCCATCTTCAGATGATACAGTCACCGAAGAGAATGAGGACGACACCGTTCAATTTCTTTTCGTAAACAAAGACACTAATGAACATGGGGGAAAACTACCCATTCCTTTACCGCAAGAAAGAAGTTCTTCAGAGTCGTATCCGGTTGTTTATTTGGTCCCACCTCCGAGCAACCTAGTTGTTTCCTTCGACTGAAATCTACTAGGCAGACCCCGTCTACCGTCTAATGTACCATTCTGAATCATTGTACAAGCTTACAGAATGGTCATGGTCGATACTATCATAGATGAAGGGGCTTATGTGAGTATCCTTTCCTCAACTGCTTGGAAAGCGATTGGTTCGCCATCGCTTCTGCCTGAGATGCAAAATCTGACAGGCTTCGACAAAGGAACCAGTCAACTGTTAGGGATCCTTCCAAATTTGTCTATAACTTTGAGAGGGAAAACCATTTATCTAAATGTAATGGTAGTCCAAGGACCTCTACATTACAATCTACTCCTTGGGCGTGACTACATTTATAGCATGGGAGCCATTGTCTCCTCACTCTTTCGAGTAATGTGTTTTCCGCGTGAAGGCAGAGTGGTCCAGCTCGTAGACCAGCTTTCATTCCCCGGCTCACACATAGCTAATAGTCCAATGCCATCCCTAACTGGTCTTTTCACGCAAGGAATGTCTCACCAATCTCCAGCTCGTCCACCTGATGAGCACGAGTAATTCAGTGAATATGACTGAAACCTAGGGGGGCATGCACCCTGGTCTGCTTCGGCAGAAGAACCCTAGGTATAAGGTGGGTTTCCGCGTAGGAATATGACTAGTCTGACACACCCATCCGTATTAGGAAAATGGGATTAGACTGGAATAAGATACCTCCGTCAAAAGGTATGCCTTTCCTAACAGAGAAAATGCTTTGTTTACAAATTGAAGAGTAACCTGGAAACTCTACTTTGTACGTTAAAAGGTATGTCTTTCCTGACAGAGCAAGTGCTTTGTTTGCAAATTGAAGGGTAACATGGAGACTCTACGTCATTATACCTGGGGGCATGCAAACCTTTTCATGTGGAAGTGAAAAGCGACCATTTATTTTCATAGTTTGTAGATTCTCAACCCTTTAAACTCGTAGGATTGGTCGTTCTTAGCTTACATAAAGAAAGGATACGGAGCAAAGTTTTGAATGGTGCAAGCTCCTTAAAAATTGAACATATCGATGAGGCATCCTTATTATACGACTGGCATGAACAGTTTTACGCAAAGTTCAAGCTCGTTAAAAATTAAACCTAAGAAATAAGCATATGTTCCACCAGAGTTTAAGCTCATTAAAAAATGAACCAATCTCCGGTAAATAACCATTGTGAATGCATTATCATCATCTTTTGAGCCTTGGTCGTGTTCTTACAGTCACCTCCACTCTGTTTTAGCCGATCATACGCCTCCATTTGATTGTTTACCCTTTTGAGGAACAGTTGCGACGAGTGATTCTGTTAGCCATCTTCGTAACACTGCCGTGATTGGAAAATTCTAAACCTTACTTGGAATCAGTTGCTACCCGAAAATATCACTCGTTCCTCAAAAATGAGTCTCCTTTAAGCTCTTTTCATCTAACTCGTAAAATATGAAAAGATTCTGAGAGACTGAATTCAGATATTCCACAGTGTTCATCATTTTTATTTGTCGATGTTTCGAGTCTAGACCAAGACTCATCATCAGGACTCATATACAGAGAAGAGAAAAGCGAGTGATAAATATGGTGTAGGAGGGTTGTTGAGTTGATAAGCCGACCTTTTAATAATATTTAATCCTATTTTTATTTAATTCTTATGATATTATCAAAATGTATTACTATCTATGCATTACTTTATTTTATTTTATTTTATTTATTTATTTATTTTATATTATTATCATTGTTATTTTTTTTTTTCCAAAGGAAAAATCGTAACTTTTTATTAAAAATAATGAAAAGTTACAACCGCATATAGCTCTGAAATAGACTGTGGGATGCCACATGGCATTAGTGCATTAGCACCCTTCACACCGTTAGTTAACTAACGTGCACATATGAAAAAGAAAAAGAAATATGAGAAAGAAAGAGAGAGGAAGAAAGGGGCAAAAAAAACTGAAATCTGGCCGAGACTTCAAGTTTTTCTCCCCTTTTTCTTTTCGACCTTACGCCACTCTCCTTGAGTGGGCTCGATCGAAGCAAGGACTATCTGTGTATCTGCATTCTGTGGCCCGATTTCTTTATCTGAGTCTGAGGTATCAGAGTGGTGCTGTCGTTTGGTGCCTCCCATGCAGGGATCCTCTCTTGTCATCTCTGTCTTATTATCCGGGGAAGTTCCCTCCTGTTTCTCCATTTCTGGGGGTACCTCAGTCTTTTCTGCTGGGACCTCTTCCTCCTCTGCTTCTGATTCCTCTTCCTCTGAGTTCGGGGGAGAGAATTTCCATCCTTTCTTCTGCTTCCCTTTCTGCTTCTTTTTGTTGTTTACTTTCTTGTCTTCTGGGCATGAACTTTGCAGGTGTCCTGTCTGCCTACAAAGCCTACATCTGAAAGCGGTGTTTTCATAATCTAGTACCTGCAGCAAGATTTGTTGTTTATAGATCAGCTTTATATTATCCGGCAGCCCTTTACTTAAATCTACTTCCACACAAATACGTGCGAAAGTATAGATTCTTTCATCTATCCTTTCCAGGTCCGTTTTGATGTATTTCCCCAAGTTGTTCCCAATGCCTTCCAGAACTTGTTCATTCCAAAAGTGCAGAGGAAGATTGTATAGTCTGACCCATACCGGCATTGTGGTTACAGTCATTTTGTTTGGGTCGAAATCTGGAAACCATGGGGTCATAAAAAGCCCCGATGTTCCCCAAAACCATGGCCCTGAACTGATGATTGAGTCTCTGACTTCCTTGGATGTAAGTTTCACAATAAAAAACCCCTTTGAACATAGATGTATGTCGCATTCCATGGTCCATTTGGTGAAAATCCAGTGGAAAAGATCCAAAGGTTTAGGCCAAAAACTGTTGAATCGGCATATTAGAGCTTCTGTTTCATAGGATTTTATGAAATCGTCAAGCCCTGAAGAGTCTAAATTTAAAGCTGGGGTTTGCTCTGCCTGATCTACTATATATGGCCTGGGTATGTGACCGCCTTGATCTGAAGAAGACCCTATGTCTGCTGCCCTGTAGAATGTTTTTATAGGATGGACCTCCTTTGGGATGTTGCTGGGATGCAGGTTTTTTCCCCTTATCCCGCCCTGGGAAGCTTGGTTGTCCCTGTGGCTGAGCCCCTCCTCTCAATCTGAGGTTTAGGGTAATAATTGTTCCTGGCCCAATCTCATAGCTGTCCATCGATCTAAGATCCTGGAGAGACCGCCTACCACTGACCAGATGTTGGATCTGAACTGGGTATCCCATTTCAGCCCAAATCTGTTGTTTCAGCTGCAAAGAGGTGCTTCCTGCATCAACCCAAACTAAACGAGTTTTTCCTTGTGGGGTTTTAATCAGAATCTGAAAACAAGAATTTTTTACCTGCCCTGGCTGTAAGCAAACCTCCAGATATGGCCCTATTTTTGTTTGTTTTTCCTTGAAGTCGTCTGGATCTGCTAAAACTCTGCTCGGTCTTGGATTGTTACCCTCAGTTTGCTGCCTGGGGTTGCGCTGTCTTCGGATAAGGGCTAGATCGAGTAGATCCAGTCCGATCATTGTTATTTTTATTATCTATTTGTTTATTTATTTATTATATACTTAGTAAATCATTACTATTGTTACTGATTTTCTTTTCTACTTTTATTTTATTTTGTTTATAACTTATTTTTATTTCATGCTAATGTTTGTTGATCTTGTGCAAAAGGTTTAATTTTTATAATTGTATAAATTTTAATGTGAGATTAAGTTTTATCTTGCTATATATTTAATTAATATAATAATTTAACATACATATATATATATATTTATTTTATAATTTATTTATTTATTTTATTTTATTTTTATTTATTAAAATTTATATATTTATTTATTTTATTTTAATTTAATTTTTATAATTGTACTAATTTTATTTTTATTTTTATAATTGTATTAATTTATTTTTTTATTGATTTATTATATACCTAGTAATAATTATTTATGGTCATTGGTTTTAATTTCCTCAATGTAAATAAGGTTTAAT
>APFE031181237.1:0-13980 GCA_000404065.3 Pinus taeda | reverse complement strand
GATCTGGTGCTTGGGTTGTTTGATGGAAACCACCGAACGCGGGACCTTTCCCAACGTTAAATTTCCACAGAACTGGTCCCCCCGCATTCCATTGATCTGGACGCAAAATAATTTGGGCCGTAGATCTTGAGTCCTCCATTTACTCAGTATTTTGATCACCTTTCTCAGTTGATCATTTTATTCTGGCTGTACACGGCTCTCTGAAAAGATACATAGTTCGTAACTTACATGTTTCAGGGGCGAAGCTTTCTCGCATGTACACAGAAAGTGTTTTTACAGCTTATGCGACCGTTTAAACCATTACAAGGACAACTACCATAGAGGCTGCTTCATGGTTGACAATTTTTGTATAAGCGAACAAAAATAAACATGCTCTGTTTGACAATGAATATGAAGGTCCTCGGTCCGGTCGGAGTTACATACATGATCAACAATAACAAATTCAAGATTAGCTTCTAGCCAAGAAGTATCACGTCCATGTCTCCACCTTGCATTCCTTTTTCTTGGACTCACATGACATTTACATCCTCTTATAGTGATTTCTTCGCTCCTGATATTTGTGCCCCCTCAAGAAAAAGTCTGCATCGGATGAAAATTACATGTATCCTCACAAGAACAAGAGTTTTGACCAAGAAGCACAGACCCTTCCATACTGCTTGATTCCTTTGTGCTCTTTGAGACACCAAATTAGGCTACAACTGCAAGCACACGTGCTGCACATGAAGCAACTTGATCATGGACACTTTCGTATCTGTCAGAGCATCCATCAGCTTTCCAACAATTCATGACAAATTGCTTCACTAATAAATGGACTCTATGTATGCACTCAGAACAGCACCGGTAGACACACTGCACCTGAGAACTGGGCAAATTACCATCTTCTATTTTATTTGTCGCATCTACATTACCACCATTTGTGTCTGCTGAGGCACCATGTGATTGTAGAATGCCTATCTCAGAGTCATGAAAATGATGGTTGGTTGATAATGTCTCTGAGCATTTGAACTTTGACTGGATTTCATAACCATCAAATGGATCAGCCTTAGATACTGTTCCATTGATCATCCTGCAAAACCTAGCCGGCCTTGCCACAGTTGCTTCCTGAGCAGCTTTTTCAATAGTGTCACCTGAGTCCACATTATTCTGGGCTACAGAGGCTCCGCGCAAAGAAAATTTGCTGGGGTCACAAACTGGGGGAAAGATCGGCCGACAACATTCCCACAAAACAACATTGTTTGCTAACAGAGATCTTGGACTTGATATCTCTGTCCCAATAATGCTTGTAGCAGGACCATAAATACCAGGTTTAAAAACATTTGGGCTTGAAGTGTTGCCGAAAATAACCTTTTTCGTTATTTAAATAAGAAACTGGAAAAGGATTAGAGGTTGCTTGAACATACAATTCCCCACGACCAACAATGTTAATATCAGTAAGCCCTTGGGAGCTTAAATCTGACCTTTCCTCGCACATGAAGAAGGATCCACTACAGGAATGCAGCTATGTTTCCAAGCTCTGTGTGGCATATGCCCAAATGTTAACCATGTCCTCCAGAGAAGTTGCTTGTGCTAATAGAGGGAAAATTTGGCATTTACCTTTTCCATTTTGAATCTTCTTTTTTATTTTTTTAACTAAAAGCTCCAAAACCTTTCTTATATCACGTAAAACTTCGTTCCCAGTATTGTATAAACCCTTGAAGGCAAGCAAGCCCATAGCAACCAAACCTCTCACTGCAGAAGTGATCGACATACCTTTATGTTCAGTACTGCTGTCCCCTGATGCAACTTGTGTTGAGCTGTTTGTATCAAGAACACAAGAATTAATTGGCCAACGCTTCCATGGGCCATCTGTCCATTTTTCATCTATCCATTTCTCTAATTAGCTTATGTATGGCTTAAAGATTGTGGGTAAGATTGAGCACTCAAGCTTCACAATGTAAGCTCCTTAAAAAACCTCTACAAATTCTTATGTTAACTTTGATCTCTTTCACCAATATACCAACAATACCAATCTTTCCCAAAGTTCATGTCATAGGGAAATGTCAAATGCCTTTTGGAAATCCACAAACCAACAACATAGATCTTCTCCCCTTGTTATGCCTTGGTCTTTCAACCATCTGTCTCAATGTTCAATAATGGTCCATAATTGAGCGTTTTCATTGTTTCCTCCTTTGCTTGCTTAACATTTTCTTTCATCCGTTCACTTGTTTTTCTTCACTGTGATTCCTCATTTTAGTTTACCAAAAATTGAGGTACTCACTATCGTTCTTCAATTACAAGGGTTGTCTCACTATTGAAAACTAGAACGATATTCTTGATGGCTCATCTCAATGAAAACCCTGCTTTGACCATTTGATTCAATGCCTCTAGAATAACATTTATTAAAAGCTACTATAATTACTTGGTAAGTTGAACTTTGGAGTTGAGTAGTCATTGAACTAAGAAGCCCAAGGGGCATAATGAGCTCCAATGTTGTCCTCATGAAAAAATTATGTGTCTATAATATTAAAGTTAATGAGAATAAATATTGTCCTTATGTAGAATTTAACTTATGGTTTCCTACTATATATGAATTATTGATTTATGTTCAAAGGGGCTAAGTTTGAATTCACTAGTCTATCAATAAGTTTACTAAGGATGCCATCCACTAAAAAGAAGCATCCTTTGGATTTCCTCATAGAATTTTCCTAAAAAACATTTGTACACTTAGATCTTTTCCACTCTCAAGTTCATTCCACCCTACCTCAATGTTATGCAATGCTTAACAATTGAGTGTCTCAATGTTATGCAATGATTAACAATTGAGTGCTTCATTGCTTGCTCCCTTCTTCACCATTTTTGCCACCCATTCAACCATTGACTAACTTTCTTCTTTCTTCACCATGATTCCCGAAATCAATTTAACAATGATTGAGCTAATCATTATCATTTTGTAGTTAAAAGGGTTGTTTATCTACATTGAAAATTGGAATGATTTCTTTTATATGATAGTGATAGAATGTTATAGGAAAGTGTATTATTATATATTTTATTTTTTGTGTTGGTAGGTGTTATGTCCAAATTTTCTTTGATTTGATAGAATGTTATAGAAAAGTGTATTATTATATATTTCACTGTTTTGTGTTGGTAGTTGTTATGTCTAAATTTTCTTTGATAAATATTATAAAAAAATATATTATTATAGGGATTAATATGTTTAACATATTTATAAGAAATTTAATAAGAATGTCATAGAAAAGTGTATTACTATTTTGTAATGACACATGTATAGTCTGAATGGCTTGAATGGCTTGTGTTAGGAAAACTAAATTATGTTAACAACATTAATTTATGTTAAATTTAATAAACCATATTTAAATCAATATATGTACATATTTTGAAATTGGAAGTGTTCAATTAAATTTAATCAGAATGTTATAGAAAAGTGTATTACTATTTTGTAATGACAGATGTATAGTCTGAATAACTTGAATGGCTTGTGTTAGGAAAACTAATTTAACAACATTAGTTTATGTTAAATTTAATAAACCCTAATTAAATCAATATATGTACATATTTTGAAATTGGAAGAGTTTTCAAATTGAACTGTGAGAATAAGTTCAGTCATTATCCTTTAATCTCCACTCTTAAATGTCAAATTAGCTCACTAATTAACAAATGCTAGTTCAGTCATTATCCTTTAATCTCCACTCTTAAATGTCAAATTAGCTCACTAATTAACAAATGCTCAAATGTCAAATTAGCTCAATAATTAACAGCATTGGTTGGAAAGTTGTTGTAAATTATTAAGAAATGTGGGGATGAAATTTATTCCATTCAGCGACAGGGTAAGCCAGGCCAATAGACGTGTTGGTATTATGTTAGCTGGCAATGCAGGTTAGCCATCCTTCCTTGTAATTAGGCAAGTCAGAGATCATTCACATTACTGCTACTACCAGTGTCATGATGACATTGTACATTAGGGGCATTACGAGAATTTGTTCTATATTTTGGTTAATCTTTTAATAAAATATTTGCATACAAAATCAACTTCACATTTATTAAGAATTTTTACAATAATTTTTCATATTAGTTATTTAGTTTCTTAATCCAATAAAAAAAACCATACTATAATCAGTTGCAATTAGAATGAAAACCAGAAGAGTAAATTTAATGATAAACCCCTTGATCAGTTAAATTTCTGGCTCTTAAAATGTGGAATATACTATTGGCATAATATATATTGCAGGGATGTGTTTCGTTCTCTGGGTAAATATAATCGAGGCAAATCAACCTTCCACTAAGATTTTTGACCATAATCTTCCAGGTTAATTCCAATTAAAATGAAAACCTGAAGAGTAAATTCATTAATAAAAACCCTTGAACAGTCAAATTTCACTGATTTGGGACTGACTGATTTAAAAAATGAAGGGCACCTCGAACAAATGGATGCACGAGGAATTAAATAAAAATAATATGTGTTTAAACAAGAAGCCATATCAGAAATTTCCCAAAAATTTTACTATTTGCATGGAACGCCGTACAAATCAATGTTGGGCTTTACATGGCATATTCAAACCTGGGATTCGGACTCTAAACCTCTTCCAGCAAGATTAAAATAATGAGAACAATTGTTGCTGAAAGCCGTAGAAGGAGCTTTATGGTCGGATTGTTAAATTCGGTAGAAACAGCGGCAGAGGTTGCAGGTGTAATTTTATTTTTGCTTAATTTAGAATCACAGATGTACTCTACTTTTATGTCTATGTTAAATAATATAATTCTATAATTTTATAGAGATAAAATAATAAAATTTTTAATATTAGATTTAAATGTCTATATATTAATATATTTTTAATTGAAATGTGTTTAATTGGAACCTTAGTAATATTTTCATGTTTAATAAGGCTAGAGTAATGGTAAAGGTAACATAATCTAGTTTTTTAAATGTTACTCATTCAATTTTATAAAATATTATTAATAATATAAATTATTGAAAATCATTCTATAGATGGAAAATATCACATGGTCTATATATTGGCACAAAAAACCACTATGGATGGATTTATCAAGCATTAAAAGGGATTAAATATTTTGAGGTGTAAATCTTTTTTCAAGTTTTGAATTCTAAAAAGAGGTTTGGATATAATGAGATTTGATCCCTCTAGGCTCTTGGTAGATTTGTAGTTAAGATAGATCTATATTGGTCAATTAGGACAAAAGTGTCTTAATGATGGATCTCTTTTGGAATTCTAACCAGTCTCACTCTAGACTAATAACAACATCGTCTAAAAAAAAAGTATCACCCTATTAGCAACTACCAATTCATTGTCAAAATAAAAGACATAACTGAGAATTTGATAGGTTAAAAATAGTTTATTTTTTCTCAATAGGTGTGTTTATTTTGAAATATGGTTTCCACAATTCTAATCTAGTTATAATTAGGTGAATGGTAGAGATTTAACATCTGTGAAATATTTTAAAATATTCTTAGTAACAATCACAAATCAAATATTGATGTTTATCTCAAAAGTATTTATGCTCTTTTTGCCCTTTAAATTAAATTAATTAATTCAAGAAGATGTCATATGAACATGAATTATTGTTTTTCAGGCATGTAGTATTAGTAAATCATGAAAAACCTATTTTAAAGTCTCCATGGTAAAGTGAGTGTGAACCTCCATGATTAAGAATTTTCTTACATTTTTTTTTAAATACACACTATTTTTCAGTCATCTATTATAATAATATAATAATAATAATAATTTTAAGCTTACTATCCTTGAAGATGGGTGAGTATTCACCCAAAATATTGGAGACTTAAACAAAAACACACAGTAGCTCTCCTCACTGTAATAATAATAAAGTTATAATTTAGTTAATTACATCCATAGGTCTGTCTATTTTGGAATAAGGTTGTAATGTCCCCTCGTAACCTTGTAAATATTAATTCACTGTAGATTATTGCTTTACCATTATGGGCCGAGAAGGCTAAACACTAAGTAGGTCTATATAAGAATGTATATAGATGCAAATTTAATTTCATTTAATTTTTATTTTATTTAAATATTACTTATGCCTGGACCATGAAGGAAATCATATGGGGAAGCAATGTTGGAAGCAACTCACATCCCAAGCTTATTCTTGGAAAAAGAAAAAAAGGAAAAGGGAGCCAAAAGGGTTAGAGGAATTTGAGGTAGAGAAGGAGAAGATCATAGAAGTCTGAGAAAGACAATGTCATAAAAGGACTCTAGAGTTGGTTGGCCAGTGGAGTTTATCTAAAGCTTGAATGTTTATATTTTAAATCTTTCGCTAAGTCTAGTTGGGATCAAATGGCCTATAGAAGATAGAACAATATTGTGTTGTTAATGTCCTAAAAACTACTCTGGAAGTGAAGCAAGCTCAGGGGTAGATGCAGTGAAAGACTAGTCTCATTAGTTAGGTGGAGTGTTGCGTTCCTAATGGTTGGGTGGTCCATTGGAAATTTATCAAAATAACAGATGAGTACCCTGAATGAGTTGTTGCTTTTTCTTTATGTCTTAGAATGGTAACTAGTTAGTAAAAGTGCAATCTTCTTACTGAATGAGTAATGAAAATTAGAATCTGGAAAGTTAATTCTGAAGGTCATAAAACAATAGATAGCACCTAACAAGAAAAGGGTTAGTACTTGTCCTAGTTGATGGAATCAACGGCCGGAGAACAATCCCTTGCCTCCGTGCTCAGGCTCAGAAGAGACAATCATAAGAAAAGAAAAGAAACTGGAAGAAAACCTTTGACCAAAACTATGGCTAGGAATCTATACCCATTTTCTCTTAAACAAAAAGAAAATATATTAAGTTTAGACAGATTGTTGGAGCACTTTTCAGGTTAGATTTCAGGTCGACTCAGTGAACTGGAAACCCAAAAATCCAGCCCCTTAAAGACTTCTAGAAAAATTGGAAACATAAAGTAGTCGAGGGGAAAATAATAACACTTAACTTATTTAACAAAGAAAGCATATATGTGTTCAAAATAATGAAAATAGTAGTGAGATCGGGTTTATTTACATCAGCCATTGAGCATATATGACTAATTAAATTTTGTTGTCGTATGTCAAACACAACATGAAGAATAACTAGTAATGCAACAGATAAAACCTCTAGTATTTCTGAATAACAGTAGCGATAACAAGAAAGAAAGTTGTCATATCGAATGCTACCAAACCAATAATCACAAAGAAGCTACTTTGCACATCAGAGTATAAACAACAGTAAATCTACTAGTGCACAAAATATGAACAACTTTTTACATTCTTCAACCCAACTTCATTATATTAATCAACATATAATACAACAATGAAGGGCTCCCGTACCAAGGATAATGGCCCTCACACATCAACTAATACAAAGATACAAAACTGGGGCTTAGTGTCAACACATCGACAATCATTCTACCCTCAACAAGATACTTTTACCATATGGTTGTCGCATGCTCTCTCAGCTCCTCTCGGTCGTACCTAGTACTTGTCAGTCCTTCGGCTCTTGGTTTGCAACTCCTGCCTCTATCAATGCTCCAATTCCATCTGGCCACTGAACCTAGGCTATTGAATCTACTCAATAGTTGTGCCTTAGTCCATCAAGGGCACAACACATTGAGACTCTTGTCAAATTGTCCACAACTCCACTTGTGAACAACTCTCAACTAACCACTCATGCTACTCAGCTACTCAGGGACTTCAGCCCACTATGGTCTTCCTGTGTTGCTCCAATGTAGACCAACATAGGGCACGAAGGGTTGTCGCCCATCATTGCAAGATGTCCATCTCCCACAATGAACACATGCTAGGAGGATTGTCCATCATTTGTTGTAAAACTCCTTCTCCACCCACAAGTCTAGGGCTTCTCAACTGCTCCTCTGGTTGATCAAACCTTGAGCTTAACTTATGCCACTATAGCAACCATCTAAGTCCATGAAGATGGTACAGACCGGGCTCCAACTTGGGCACTGTCACGATGTCCTCCATCAAACCATAAATGCCCAATCCACATCAACACTTGATCCACTTTCACGCTGCCCTCCAACAGTCCACGAGTGACCAATACCTGTTGTAGCATCTACCTTTGGCTAGGGCATCATCACACCTAGGAAACCATCCTCTTGGCTACCAACAGACTCCATCAACTTGTCCTCTCCTAGGACAGTCATCCTCTAGCATCCATCCATCACCAAGGGACTAGCTGGAACCATTCTTGCTATTGCTCTCTTGCCTCAATTTTCGTGCTTTACTGTTGTATCTTCCTATTACTGATTAGGGCACATAACACAATGTGACAACCCTCCAAAACTACTACAATTCACTATGGATCCCTTTCCCAAATAGGTTTCTTGTCCTTGCAGTCCTTCTAGGCATCATTATACATTGTTGTTGGCCTTAGAACCTCCAAAAACCACCCAACAACACACAATCTTATTCCAATAATTCAAACTAGCCTTCTAGCAAAGGTAACCATCATTGTTTGGGATGTGACCTCCTTTAAATGTCTGCGGCTAGGAGAGAGGGTATTGCTAGCCCTCTTGTCCCTCACAAACAATCTCCAGAATTCGTTGTTGTGGCCAAAATAGTGACAAAATACACACATAAAATAAGCACAGAATCCCTCTTATCTTTCCTCTGATCTGTGGCTTGGTCTGCAAGGCAATCCGTCTCAAATTTGCCCAATAATCTGCCTTCAATCCTCCTCGTTGGCTACCTCAGAGCTGCGGTCCAATTTGTAAATGTGATTACACTCAAAATAGAGATAACCCTTCTCTTAACTGAACTTCTTGCTCTAGAATTCCTTGCTTCAGATCCGCTGCCAATTTCAGAGCTTGTCTTGATCGTAGATGCACTTGGATGTGTCACAATGAGGTCTCACAAGGCCTCTATTTATATGTTTCATGTGGGGATCAAACAACCCTCCAAAGGGCACCTCTAACACAAATCTGACTTGCCTTTATGTCTCTCCTTTCCCACCATAACACATAAAAATTAATATCTCCACTTGTAGACCTCAGAATTCGATGATTTTCGTTGCGCTGGATTCATCTCAACATCCTCTATCATCTCCATCTATCACATGTCAAAGTCTCATCACGGTTTTCACCCAAACATTGATGGGTGCAAAACCCCAAGCTTGGGTTTCAATCCCACAAGGCCACTTGTGGAGCTCCTTCCTCCAAACCCTTGATCCTTAAGGCTTGGAGTACCTACCAAGCTACAAAAATCAACACTCCCTCTTAGCGAGGGAGGTACTTCCAAGGCCAGGAGGTAATCATCATCATCTGGCGACACTAGCCCATCTAGTGTCCATCACTCCGGCATACCCTGTAGAATGAAGCCGAAAATCTTGGTAGTGCCTCTACCTCATCACATCTGAACCTGAATCTCAAACCTCCATAGGGTTGCTCCCTTTGAGGCTAGACTCCCTTTGCGCCTACACAATCTCCACTAGCTTAGTCCCGTAATCAGTCATCCTCCTGGATCAAATACCACACATGAAAATCCCTACAATCTCGGATATGCAACATCACAATCGAATGAAGACTCTAGCCTTCCAACTTGTAGTCCATCACATGAAGCCATCTCGACCAACCTGATTTCGTCTATGCCAAAGAAACCCTCGAGTTGTCCCAACCATCCACGAAAAATCACGGGAAGTCCATGATCAACAATCTTCCCTACAACAAACTGTTGTTCACGAGGCTCATCACCAATCCTCCATAATTCCTAGCCAATCCCGTTGCCAAGCCAGTCAAGACCACATCTCCATGTCTTCAATTGAACCCTTTGCTCCATGATCTAGACACCCACAACTCCCTCTAAGTTGTTTCATTGTGCACACTCTGACTCACTGTCCCTTAAAGTAGCTCAGATACACTCTGATACTATGTTGGTTTTCCATGACCTCGGTGTCTGGGATAGAATCTTAAATCTCTGGTGCTACCAAACCAAGAATCACAATGAAACTACTTTTTACAACGGAATATAAACAACAATAAATCTACTAGTGCACAAAATATGGACAACTTTTGACATTTTTCAACCCAACTTTGTTATATTAATCAACATATAATACAATAATCTAGGGCTCCCGTACCAGAGATAATGGCCCTCATACATCCACTGATACAGAGATACAAAACTGGGGTTTGGTGTCAATCCATCGACAACCAATCTACCCTCAATAAGATACTTTGACCATCTGGCTATTGCATGCTCTCTCCGCTCCTTTCGGTCGTACCTTGTACCTGCCCGGTCCTTTGGCTCCCGACCTGTAGCTCCTACCTCTATCAATGCTCCAATTCCATCTGGCCACTAAACCTCAACTATCAATCTGCTCACTAGTCGTGCCTTAGTCCATCAAGGGCACAACACATCGAGACTCATGTTGAGTTGTTCACAGCTCCACTTGTGAACAACTCTCAACTGCCCATTGCTACTCCTTAGCCACTCAAGGACTTCAGCCCACTGTTGCTTGTATTTATCGCTTGGGGTGTGTGGAAAGTCAGGAAGAAACTAATATTTGAAAATAGACCCAACTCCTACTCCTATATTTTGCCTCAGGTCATTGGTTTTTTCATGGACTATTGGAAGCCACTTGCTCCTAAATCTATAAGACCCTTCCTTTTCCCTTCCCTTTGTTGCAATACACACCTTGGGTTCTTTGATGGGGCTGCCCAAAACGTTTGGTGTGACGCTGGGGCTCTCCTCCACATCTATCGTTCCTCATCATACCATTTATGGGCCAATTTTGGGGTTGGTACAAACAGCAAAGCTGAAATATGTGTTGCTTGGACCCTCCTCTTCTTCGCCTCCCACCTCCATCTATCCTCCCTAAAGGTCATTGGAGACTCAAAAGTTGTAATTGACTGGATATCTAGCAGACCTCTTTTACATGTTATGTCTCTAACTCATGGGATGGATAGGATCACAACTTTGAAATCAAATTTCCTTGCCCTCAGTTTTCAACACATTCACAAAACGTGGAATCGAAGGGTGTATTTTCTATCAAAAAGAGCTCTACAGGCCGAAGAATGTTTCATCTTCTTTGCGGAGATAAGGGACTCTCGGATTATAAATAAGGGGCAACTCTCTCTTCTAACAGAGTATCAACTCAAATCCCCTCAGTAGCCCATTTCTTGGGCTGCTCAATGTTTCTTTCTACAGGATTTGGGTAGGTTTTGCTCATGTTTTTATCATTGTATGATCAGCCGTCTTCTGCGTTTATTTTTGGACAAATCTTTTTGACTTGAAAGTTTTTTTTTTTTCACCCACACTACACCTCCATTATGATTAACATGTTTTTTTCACCCACTCTACACCTCCATTGATCAACAGGCTTGTGTTATTGGGCTCATCTGTGAACCACTTGAACTTATACCTTTTCATTAAAATGTAACACAGCAAGGTGAATATTAACTGTGATTAGGATACGGCCAAGACAAGCTGTACACCACTTGAACTTGTGCCTTCCTACGGTGTGAAACCATCAATTTGGTATGTGTGGGGTCAGTACTCATTTTCTCGTGTTCCCAATCCGTTATCGTCAACGCGCATAAAAAACAAGATTTGCACGAATCACGATAAAGAGGTGAACGCGTATCTTTCACGCATGCACTTCCAGTGTGAATACAGCAGTACCAAGCGGACAAATTGTCCAACTGGAGTTTGATTTGGCAAGTGCCCATCGACCTCGATCTTTTTCATAACCATGTCCTCCATTTTTACATTAGATTCTCCATATTTGACTAGAATGCACGCCCCTCCAAGGGCAAGATGCTCTACGCCATCGAAGAACAGCTGTACGAAGTACACAAATCCAACCGGAATTTGCTTTGTAAGTGCCTATCAACGTCAATCTTAGTCATAACCATGTTCTCCACTTTTATAAGTCACTGGCCACAAGTCCGTGAAAGAGAAACCATGATCCCTACCTATGTGGCATAGGAGGTGACATGATCCCTTTTAGTTAAGAAAGTAGGTGCCATGAGCTACATCAAGTAGGTGACACCGAGTTCAGTAGGTGAGAGGAACCATACCTAAGAATTAGGTGAGTCTGGGTAGGTGAACGAACAGTACCGTAACTTGGATAGGATGGGGTCCATGACCTACATTTGGTGGGTTGATCTTAAAAAACGAGTCCATGTGTCTATTGCATCGTATTCACTTTTTATACTAAATTTATCCTAGCCTACATAGGTATGGGAAGTTGGTATGGGATTGTTTGATGGGACAGCATAGGCAGATATGTGTGGAGGCGGAGGGATGATTAAGATGACAAAAGATAGGTCTATACAATATAAAATTGGAACTGGTTTTGGAACAAATACCAAGGCTGAATTGATTGCGGCATGGATTTTATTGATGATTGCAAAAAAACATAAATAAGTTACATATACTAGGGGACTCAAAATGTGTTATCAATTCGCTGAAAGGAGAGGGTCGACTCGAGGCGTTAAATTTAAAACAATGGAAACTCAGAATAAGAGAAATTACATTGAACTTTCGAGCTATTAGTTTTCAGAGCATTTATAGAGAGTTGAATACCACAATGGATATGCTCTCAAAGAGAGCATTAGAATTGGAGCCAGGAGCTATTATCATTGATGAGCTTATTGACAACAAGATTCAAAGCTAATTCAATATTACAATGGATCATTTGCCATAGAGCACAATTTTCTAGCATACGGTGAATATTCTGCAAATATGAACAATATTCTACACGACAAACTTGGGCAACAGGAAGTAAAAATTGTTGATAATTAAGTATCTCTGTTAAAAGGTTGTATTTTTGAAATTAGTATTTTGATGTTATTATTGGAAGTATATTGGAACTTAAGTAGATAATATCTATTTGCAATTATTTTAGTCAAGTCAGTATGCATAGGGAGTACAGAGCAATGTAACTCAGATGGGTAGTAGTTTTTTCTTGCACATCTTGATTTATTACAGAGTTATGTCTAGCAGTGATGTGGAAAATTTGTATTTGAAAATTTGTACTTTTTTTTATTCCAATGAATAACAAAAAAACAACTTTTATAGTGAAAAAAGAAAGAAAATTGGTATTAAAGTATGATTTAAAAGTGTTTGTACAAATTTTGAATAATTTAACACATAGTTATGTCTAGCAGTGATGTGGAAAATTTGTATTTGAAAATCTGTACTTTTTTTTTATTCCAATGAATAACAAAAAAACAACTTTTATAGTGAAAAAAGAAAGAAAATTGGTATTAAAGTATGATTTAAAAGTGTTCGTAGAAATTTTGAATAATTTAACATATATTCAACAGAGATTATCCTGATCATGTACTATTGCGGAAAACATACACAATACATAAGCTCCTCTACGTTGACCATCAATATAGCAGCGTCAATAATAATAAAACATCAAGAGCATTCACACATTAACACAGTATGTATCCCGGGGAAAGCATCTCGCTAAAAACCCCAACTATCTGTATATTAATGATTGAGTCATGTAACATTACACAGCATAATACTTCTCACAGTATCTCCACCTCTGTTACACACAATACAGCTCAGATCTGAATCAATCACTGGCTCAAATCTCCTTCGCTGCTTGCCTGCCTCCTTACTCAATACCTGCTCAAGAACTGATGATAATTCCAAGGCAACCACGTATTTACTTGGCTAAATCACGTGAGCACAAGCTACAATGTGGGCAAACTCATTGGCATACTCAATCCCCTTGATTGTGCAAGATCTGATGCACAACTATAGTCACAACTGATAGAAATCTGATTCTCTAACACCTGTCCCTGCTGAACTGAACATGCACTGACATGCAACTGAGTTAACTGATGTATTCATTAGTTGTATTATGAGTTAATAACTTGTGAATTAATTAATAACTACTTCACCCAACTCATCTCTAGTCTATTTTCCAGTTAGACTAAATACAACCAGTTTAACAAAGCTAAACTGAACACAACTCCATCAACTCCACAATCAACTCCACCAAACTCAAC
>APFE031181233.1:0-22243 GCA_000404065.3 Pinus taeda | reverse complement strand
TTTCTATTTAAAGTATTTTTTTAAAGGACAAGTGTCAACTCCAAGTTGCGCACCAACGAAATTACACATCATCCTCATACTAGATTATAGAATGAGCCTCTCAACTAAATTAATTTGGAATTGTTTGTTATTTGCATTCCTTAATTAATTTGGAATTGTTTGTTATTTACATTCCTTAAGTGTTAGTTCCATATTTAAGTGTCTTAATTTGAGCAGTATGGCATTACATTTGTCTAAATATTAACATGCTCATTCTCTCAAAACTAAAATTTGGACAAAAATTAAGGAATGGAAATTAAAAGGTATTTCAATGAGGAGTAACAGGCTCACACTTTCCGCGGATGCGGGTGATATGTGAGACGGGACAGGCGTGGGTGGCTGGACACATGCCGACCTTTGGCCATCACGTGGCACCCACGGTAAACACCAGGAAAGGACAGAGGCGGTTTAAAGCAAAGAGGCATGGGACAGTAAATGCCTGGAGAGGTAATTCGGCCCAGAGGATGGCAACAGTTATGGCGGATGTGATCCCGAGCAGGGTAGGTGAGGACGATAGGGATAAAACAGGGTATGAACAGGGAATGTTGGTGGTTATTGAGACGACTGGCCTCTCTGTCTTCGTAGAGATACCTTCTATGTCGGACGAGCTCATCACTCGTTCGACTCTGGTAGCAGAGAGTCTGGTTTATCCCGCGGCTTGTTGGAATTCTTGTCCCTCAATGGTGAGACCTCGACAGCGTATGCTTAGTCATCGAGGCACTTCCAGAGGGGGAGTCTCACGCAGGCATGACAGGGACAATGTTGGCCATTGCTGCCACTGCAATCCCGCTCGCTCTACTGGAGCTAACCCCCTCCATTCCAGTCAATTCTTGGATGCATGGGCTTCGAGCTCGGCTACCTTGCCAGCCTTCGGCTCCACCATCTTCAATTTCACCAGCTCCACAAATAATCCACGGATCAGCGCGCATGTCTCTATCCTGTTCATCGAAAATGCACAAGACGATGACGACTCCCTGGATGAACAAAGGCAACGGATGAATGTCAACCCGGGGCAAGCTGCGCAGGCTCCTGAAGCTGATAAGGAGCAGGAGGTAAAGGGACCGGCTTCAGACCCGGAAAATGCTAAGCAAACTCAGAACGTTCAAAGGGCGGAAGCTGGGGAAGAGGTAGCAACATTTCCTACCGATGCTGAAAGAGAAGCCTATGGGTGGTGCCGAATTGAGGAAGAGAAAATGGACGAATGAAGACGCCCGCACTCAAGGTTCTTTTGGCTTTTCGCCTGGTCTCCTGGTCTTATTTGCTATTTGTCTTTGGTTCAGTTCTAACCTCAAAGCTTATGGTCTCTTTCGCTTTCTGTTTTGTCATTTCTGTAACGGAATTTTTGATAATGGATCGGGTAAGAACAGTCTCCCCTGCGAGGGAGGAAAAGGATGGTGCCCCTGTGTGGGGCTTGCTCTGGTGGTCAATCTCCTTTTTGTCAGATGCCCCTGCGTGGGCTTGCTCCTTTGGTCAGTCTCGGTTTTTAGTCTGTTGCCCATGCGTGGGCTTTCTTTTGTGGTCAGTTTCGGTTTTAGTCTGGTGCCCCTGCGTGGGCGAGCTCTTGCTTTTGTGTTTGGTGCATTATCGGCTCTCAGGTGTCATGCCCAGAGCCTGTTTCTCATTGGTTTCACCATGATGTATTTTCGACCTCTGTACATATTTTAATAGATTAGTTTTTTACCGAGAAAAAAAAAACAGGCTCACACTTTAAAAACGATAAGTATTAAGCATCATGCACTAAGTCAATTATTGGCTTAGTTCCTTTCATCTTGTTCATTTAATATCATTTTATTCTCTTATAATGCATAAGATGAAAATACATTAAACCAATTAAAACAATTATTAATTCAGAGCGTGGGGCTTAATATTTACTATCCCATACAAGATAGATACCATGAAATTATGACCTACATCCACTGCCTCCAACCTTCTAGCAACATAACATTCATGCTCTCCCACCTCTCCCACATGTATTTGTCCATTGTGTACTTCATGGTTCAACACCCCATATCAAATATGAGATTGAAACTTAAATAGGAAATATTATCCATGTATCTATATATAGGAAAAGTTTTAAATTTAACAATAAATTTGAATGTTTTTAAAATTAAATAGGAAGGACATAACAAAAGTTTGTCTCTGCATGGCCATATTCATCTCCCCTCCATGCATCTATCCATCTAGTATAGATTTGGAATTTCTACTTCACTTGTACATTGAAAAATTGGTGAAGGTCGTTTGTTTTTTTACCTCTTATTTTATGTCTATTACAAGTTAGCGCAAGTTGGTGAACATTATGCAAAAGAAAATAACAAGAAAGAATGACCACATGAAAAGGGAGTTATTAGCATAATTAGGAATAACAATTCGTTTGATTTATTACTGAAACTAGGAAAACATCGTGTTTTCGTACATGTCTCTGTGTTTATCTCTTAAAAGTGAAGAAAAGTATATATGATAAGAAAAACACCAATCACACTGATGGAACACAATTTCAAAAGGATTCCACAAATGCTTAGATTTGAGATAGTGCTCATTGGCTTTTTTTATATGTAAACTTGTAATTTAACCAATGAAAGATTTATGATGAATAACTTAAATACTTACATCTCAAATTTACTATTTTAAAAAAAAAATTACCCTTTGCCATTGCAGAAATTTTAATAGTCATTAAATACATTAAAAGAGTAAAATAACATCCAATTCCTGAAATAAAATTTAATAAACAAATAAAATAGTGAAGTTGATAACCTTGCAAAGTGGAGACATATATGTGCAACCATGGATATAGGGGTTTGTGGTTTAAGAGATGCCTTATGCAGTATTTGTCAGATCGTGGTTTCAGTCAAGGGTTGGTAAAAGTGTCAGAGGGAGGTGACACTGATAGTATCTGATCCAGAAGTCAGTGGTTGTTAGACGGAAAATGATGTATGGTTTGCAATACAATTCATTCCTTAGATGTTGCTAATGGTTTAGGGTTGTAACAGGTGTGGAGAAAGGGTGGAATGGAGGATGAGGTGGATTATTCCATCGACCCATATGATAATATCTTCATTTGGACTAAGGTGCCAACTCATGCACTCGATCTGGAGACCATGGTGACACCTGGCACACCAAACGTAGGGATTTTTTCCTCCCTTCCAACTTGGAAACGGTATCGGCAGTCTCATAAGGTTTTCCTCCCTTTTCATTAGTGATGTCACCTAATTTGAATTATGAATTATTTTCGGTGCCAGAGGAGCCATCCTCTCTAGGGTTTCAAGACCCTAGTTTGGACGTCAGTGTAGACCTAACCCACTATTTCCCCTTGGATACTCGAATTTGGATCTTGGGGGGAGGCCCCCAAGACCTGAAAAATTCAAATGCGAGAAGAAAAGATGAGAACACACAATAACAAAACCATAAAGAAACTTTTTTATTAAAACAGATAATAACTGTAAATGCTACATTATGGTGGACCTTTTGTCCTTTTAGAAAATGCAACTTGTTACTTATAGCCTTTTTTGGTCACAATACCACAGGTAAATTCTATGAGTGGGTAAATACCATGGTTGAATGAATACCATGGGTGGATGTCACTTACAATACCATGGGTAAATTCCATGAATGGATAAGTACCATGGGAGGATGAATACCAAGAGTCGATGGCACCTACAATACCATCGGAAAATAACATGGGTGAATGAATACCATGGGTGGATGCCACTTTACAATATCATGGGTAAATTCCATGGGTGGATAAATACCATGGATGGATGAATACCATGGGTAGATGCCACTTACAATACAATGGGTAAATTCCATGGGGGAATGAATACTATGGGTGGATGAATACCATGGGTGGATGCCATTTTCCATTTGGGTCATTCCTCCCTCCTAAAGAAGAAATGGTCCCCATTGCGTGAAGTTCCTCCTGAGAAGCCTTTGTTGAATATGAAGAGCCACTAAACAGAAGGGTTTCGCGTGGTTAACTCATAACCATGATGAACACAGATATGAGGATAGAGATACCTTGTAATGCTTGTGACCAACTATGCAACTGATAGTGTGTGGCCTAGCAAATGGACTTCGATAAAGTGTGGGTTTTTGGATGACCCATAATCATGAAAAACGAAGATCCGAGGATATAGATACCTTGTAATGCTTGTGACCAACAACGATACTAATAGTGTGCGGCCTAGAAAATGGACTTCGATGAAGTGTGGGTTTGTGGATGACCCATAACCATGAAAAATAAATATCCAAGGATAGAGATACCTTATAATGCTTATGACCAACTGTGATACTAACAGTGTGTGGCCTAGCAAATCGACTTCGATGACAAGGATTTTGGGTGGTTGACCCATAACTGTGATGTTGGCTGTTGATGAAATAGCAGGTGCCTACATAGCTTAGGGTGGGAGGGCACGTCTCCAAAGAACCCAAGTCGGATGCTGCTATTCTGAAATTGATGAATGTGAAGCAGGTGCCTACTAAAGCGGGTTGGGAGGGCACATCTCCAAAGGGAACCTGCTTCAAATGCCACTCCAGATTTAAAATGGGCATAACTCGATAAATTTAACCCAGAATCTTTATTAAAACCTATTTTTGGAAATAGAATGATCATTCTGCATCTTCCCATGTGATTGAAATCCCTACCTGGACACTCTCGAAAATCAGATTTGTGCTACAACTGTCTTGTTGTCATAAAAGTTATCAAAAAATAGTTGATTTTAAATCAACGATATCTCCCTCATCCGAACTTTGATTCAACCAATTTGTTTTTTGAAATTGGGAATTTTTTCGAGAGGAGCTCATATCTACAATAATTTTTTTGAAATTCTGCACAATAACTGCAAAAAATGATAGGAAAGTTCTCGTCCACGAATTGTCATCAGAAAAATTTCTGCAACATAGCTTATTTTAAATCAGTGATATCTCCCTCATCTCGACTTTGATTCAACCGATTTTTTTTCTTTTTGAATTTGGGTATTTTTTTCGGAAGGAATCCAGATATGTTATTTATTTTTGTAAATCTTGGACCAAAAGTTTCAAATATGATCTGCAAACTCACCACCCAAAAACAATTCCTACAAAAAAAATGAAAAAATAAAAATTATTCCCGCTTTTCCAAGAAAGTGCTCTGTGGAGTTCATAGCACGTGGCTGAAGTTTGTTGGATGTGTTCAAAAAATTGTCTGCTTTCCATCCTCAGACTGATGGCTAGATGGAGGTCATCAATAGGATGATAGTGCACATACTCTACATGTACAACTACAATCATCCTTGAACCTAGGATGAGAGTCTTCCATATGTGTAACACATTTATAATAGAGCTCTCCATAGCTTGATTGGTTGCTTTCCCTTTCAAGTGGGTCTTGGATTTCAACCATTGTGTATGATTAATGTTGCCATGCCTCATACAAATATGTAGACTGAATCCACACACGTATTTTCTGAGCCTAATAAAGTGATACGCCAACAGGTCCACGACATTCTTGAGAAATCAAAATGCCAAGTACAAGCAATGGCATGATCAACATCGGGTGCCACATAAGTTTCAGATGGGCGAAAAAGTTTGGTTTCATTTGTAGAATGAACACTTTACTGGAGCCTATCAGAAACTTAGACCACTCCCATATGGTACTTAAACCATTACCAAGGCTATGGGAGAGAATGCATTTGAGCTCAGCATTCCCCCATTCCTTGGCTTGCACCCAGTTTTCAATGTGGTATGCCTTCTACCATACTTCCCACCATTACTGGACACATCAAACATTGCAGAAAAACTCACATCTACAGAGTTAAATCTAGAGTGCATGGAACAAGCCACAACTGATCTGGATCTTGGGGTGAGGCCCCCAAGATCTGAAAAATTCAAATTTGCCATAATAAAATAGGAGAACACAAAATAAAAAAACTGCAAAGAAAATTTTTTTATTAAAACATATAATAATTGTAAAGGCTACATTGCAGTGGACCTTTTGTCCTTCTACAAAATGTGACTTGTTACTTATATCCTTTTTTTGTCACAATACCACAGGTAAATTCCATGAGTGGGTAAATACCACTAGTGAATGAATACCATGGGTGGATGTCACTTACAATACCATGGGTAAATTCCATGAGTGGATAAATACCATGGGAGGATGAATACCAAGTGCCGATGCCACTTACAATACCATGGGGAAATAACATGGGTGAATGAATACCATGGGTGGATGCCACTTACAATTTCATGGGTGAATTCCATGGCTGGATAAATACCATGGGTGGATGAATACCATGGGTGGATGCCACTTACAATCCCATGGGTAAATTCCATGGGTGAATGAATACTATGGGTGGATGAATACCATGGGTGGATGCCATTTTCCATTCAGATCATACTCTAGTTGAAAGTTCCTTCTAGGGGTCTTTTATTGAAGTTGAGTAGGTATGGGAAAAGTTGGGAAGGTCCAGTTTTATGCCTTATTTTTCTAGGGGTTTCTCAAATTCAGGTGGGCCAGAGTTTGGCATCTCACAAAGGGCAAGATAGGATTTTAGCAGGGATTTTCAAGTTGAGCTAGTAAGGGAAGAGGTAGAATGGTCTGGTTTTGAGCCTTAGTTTTCTAAGGGTATCTCACCTAATTTTGAGTAAGGTGGGATAGGGTATGGAAACTCTTAGAGGGTGGAAGAGACTTTTAGTGGGGGTTTCCTAGTTAAGCTAATAGGGGTTAATTTTGAAGGACTCTCAAGTTGCGTAAATTATGGGAGTGCTTCCATGGAGATCTATGACAGTGCAAGGGGAAGGACCAAGGTGTACACTCAGACATGGTGAACCCCAATAGCTTAATCAAGCCTAGAGGTTATGCTAAGGACTAAAAAAAAGTGAAAAAGAGTAAAATGTACTAGGGTAAAATATGAACTAGAGGATTTGGTTCTTGGAGAAGGAGTACAATTTGGGGATGCTATGGAAACATCTGATAGGGTACTAGTATGTTGTGTTCATGGAAAGGAATTCATTGTAGAAAATCTTCGTGTATGTGTAAAGACAGTGTAGGATAAGTATCTCAAAGAGTTGCTAGTGGTCAGAACTCTCAGGAGGGGATGGTTTTCATTAAGATTCAACTTCGTGGAAGATGCAAACTAGGTGTTATGCAAAACATGGTGCATTGATTCATCACTGGTCTTATTGAAGAAATGGAGTCCTGTATTCAATGCTAGCAAAGAAAATCTGTGGTTTGGCCTGATGGGTGAGGCTCCTAGGTTTTCCCATGTAGTTTTGATATCAATATATCTTCAGATTATCAAGGATAAATAGGGATCTTTTGTGGAGGTGGATAGATCCTATGAAGAAAAATAATGGAAATTTCTAGAATTATGGTCAATTTGGATATGCGAGAGGGTTTGATTTAACTTTTAACATTACTTATTGAGGGTTATTCCACAAACAGATTATGGACTATGAGGTAATTCCATTCAAATGTTGTAGGTGCCACAAAGCGGATCACATTCTAAAGGATTTCTCATTTCCCTACTTTGATATACCCTGGTTAACATTTCCCCCTTCTGTAAATAATTGTAATTATTTTAAAATGGCTGAGAAAGGGACACTGATTCCTTTACTTGAGGAAGAGGGTTTCTTGAGGAAATGGTTGTCTTTTAAAACTCACTACTGGTTGAATGAAGGGATTTATTGTGACAATTACGCATTCAATGTAACTGAAAGAGGAATAACCAGTCCAAGTGTCCTTCAACTCAAATAACAAGCAAAGAAAAGGAAAAACATTAAGAGCAACAAGGGTTGTGTTGTCAAGACGTGATTGTTGTGTGACTTGTATGAAGAACAAGGTAGTTAATTCGTTAGGTGACAAGGATATTTTAATTAAGGAATACATGCCCCATATTTCTCTCACGCGTACACAAGTCATGAAGTATTGGCAACAAATAGGATGTTTAGAGCTATTGTGTGTGGGGGAATGCAAAGCTGAGAGAGAGAGATCAAGTGGTCTTTGGAACTGTATCAAATCCTTGAAAAAGGATCATATGTGAGGAACCTTTTAAGAAAATATTGTTTTGTGAATGGTTTAGACAATATGGCTTACTTGTAAGGCTGAAGAAACCCTAGTTCTTGTGACGACTAAAAGAACCACTAGGAGCTTCCCTGGGATAAAACTCTGGTTCTTGACTCATTGATGAACCACCTAGAGAGTGATTTATTTACAATTGACAATTTCACCACTAATGAACCTTCTTGATAGTGGCCTCTCTTCTTCTAGAAGTGAGCTAGGATTCTTTGTATTTTGAAATGTTGGCATGAATGTATGTATGGATGAACTGTGAGAGCTGTAATGAGATTAACTGGTGGATGGAGGAAACCATGGCCTTATGACGTCTTGTTTCCATTGTTTTCATTAGTTGAAAGCACCTATAAGCACCCCACCCCAGGCTTGTGAATTTGGCTTAGGGGTGAGAATTGCAAGTAAGGCTTCACTACAACTGTATATGGTTGGGTGGAGAGTTGAAGTCCTAATCCCATTTATCGATCACATTTTAATAACATAAGTATATTCAAGCCTTTATGCATGTATCTTTATGCATATGATTAATTTGTCGGCTTTAATGCTTATGATGATATTGGTTCATTTTGTTGGTTAATTCTTATGGAATAATTAGGAATGTGAATTCCTGTACAATGTTAAAGATATAAGCAATGAATGAGGAATGGTTCATCCCTAGAGGACTAATATACTCATGATTTCCTATGCTTAATATATTTACTTATCATACATTGGCATCAGGCAATTATTTTACTGAATTTAATGTCCAGGGAGGTCAAATTGGCATGAAAATGTATTGCAAGTTCCCAAAATATAATCTTAGGAATGTTTTATTCATGTATTCATCGAGAGTCTACAAATTGGTTAACAATGGAATGTGTGTTGAGAGATGGGTAGATCTCTGTGATATTATCATTTTTTTGCGTTGTTGAAGGAATGGTTCAACTCTTGTCCTTACTCGAAGCTTGAAACTAATCTAATTAGCTGAGCATGAAGAAGAAATATTTTCTATTGAAATTCTCTCTCCTTTTGTTTTAATGACATGCGCAACTGGCTTGTTCATCTGGTTGGTGTTTATATATTTAAGCTCATGAGAGACATTGCAACTTGTGTATATATATGTGTGTTTTTAAATAACTATACACTCGTTGGTTGGGTCGAAGCTGTTGTAATATTAAGAGGGATAACTCCAATGGAATGCCATATAAAACCTTTAGTGTAATGGCCTTAGCCCTAGATTTAGGTCCAAGTGCCCATAAAAACCACTAAATCCAACCTATGTGTGTTTATAGACAATGTGGTAAGTGGGACTGAGCCTTGATACTTTAAAAATGGTTGTTCATGAGAATATTAAAATATTCTTGTAATTTTCTGTTAAGAGCTTTAACAAAGACGAGTTGAAGCATGTGGGTGGAGCACAAAGGATCCACAATTATTATTATTTTAAGGCCCAACAATAAATCTAGGTTATTGACCATGTTGTCATAACACATAACCAAGCATGAGGCTAGTGTAATGAAGGGACAATACTAAATGTGAGAAATCGACAACCAAGAGGTGGGTAGGCATGACTGTGTCATTTTCGTGTTCACATCCCTAGGTCTGTTTGCAGTAAGTAATTAATATCTAAACGGGCAAGCAACAAGAATAGAAGCGGTAGGTGGGACTAGGCTTAAGGGGAAGAGACATCCTGAGATGATGTATGCCCAGAGGTTACATCTCGAAAGCTCACAAGAGGTTGCACAAGAGAAACACCCAGGCTAACAAGGACCAAGATGGCGTGGTGTAGCCTACATCACAACAATGGCTAAGATGACGTGGAGGACATGCATTATCTGGCGGAGGAACTAGTGCCCATGTAAAGCGGGCCTATCATGGTGTTAGGAGGCTTAAGGTGGGCCTACATAGATGTAATTCTATCACAATAGTTGATAATAATATTTCTATCCCATAGTCTATCTCTCAGAGGTAACCATGCACAATGTTCAAGGGAGAACAGGTTGACCTAGCACTAGGCTACCGTGGTGTCGCCTATGCTATAAAACACCAAAATACAAGGGGGTCTCTCCGATGTGAAGTCTCGATTAAACCTCACACCATTTGGAGTAGGATCCCCATATGGAATATCGACTTGGCCACCATAACTCAATGGTTTTCCTTAGTTGCAATCAATAACATAAGAGAGTATGCACATAACCTTTGAAAAGTAGGCTTTCACGAGAGGGGAGAAAACATCGAGTCTCTAAAAGGAAAGTAATAGTGCTATCCTAAGAGGAACATGAGAAAAACAAAAGATTCATTAGTTATCTAGTGAAGTAGTTCACATAGACACAACGATCATTAAAGAAAGTACAACACACATCCAACAAGATAAGCACCAAAGCCAATGAAGTAGTTCAATTTCTTTAGTACATGTGAACATATCATATACTGCAAACATCTAAAGAATAATCTTACAACATTCACGATACATGCATAAAAGTATTTTAGCCCAATGAGCTTCTAATTATTAAGTGAAAGATTCAAGTACATAGTTACAATGGTGAGACATTAGCTCCAATAGTTGAGCATTAAGTCACTTCTTGCTTCTCCAAATAATGATCTTCTCTCATATGACAAGCTAGATAATCCAAGGCTATGTTTTCAAAGTCTAAGAGGTTTCTTCCTTGAGCACCACCTTGCCATGTTCAGGTGGTACACCAACCAATTAAGTTCACTCATGAAAAGGAAAGACCAGTTTGGAAATAATCTATTCTACCCCTACTTTACTCATGGAAGAAGTAGATTGTGATGAGCCTGTGTGAGGGCTAAGAAAAAAAGGCTTGTTGAGAATTTCACAATTGAGATTAGTTGTGGTTGAGGGAGGACACCATTGCTCACTAGGAATGCACAATGTGTTATAAGGAGGGTCTCTTTAGGTTCCAACATAGTGAGAAAGTGCAAGGGACAAGGTTGATGAGCCTTTTGAGTGAAACGACACAGTGCTCAGGGCTCAAGGAAGAAGGAGACCATGATAGCATAGTTTAGATTCCCAATGGCTATGGGAGGACCTCACTGTGCACTAGAACTACTTAATTCATTGAGGGAGACAACTTATTACAAGGCATGGTGCAGTGATGGGTTTCATTCGGTAGAGAAGGTAAGATTAGGCATTGTACCTACGCAATGTGTAGTGCTTGAGGGTTAGGCTTCCATGATAGTGCAGTTAAGGGTTGCAGTAGATCAGAGGTGGACTCATTGTCCACTAGAAATGTGAACTAAGCTGAGGGAGGCTCACTATAAGAGAGAGTTGTGTAGTTAGCTAAGGAAAGCAACAAAAAGTCAAGTGACTTTGCTAGGAGGATTCTCACTACATTGTGAAGGAGAGGGAGCCTATGTATTGTGCAGTTTATCATTGAAAGGAGATGGAGAAGTCCTTGCTATCAACTAGAAATTCTCCATGTTATATACAAGGCATAACTGATTAGAGCTCAGTGAAGTGTGTCAGTACAAGAAACAAGGGTTAGTGACTATGCTTTGAAGGTTCTTAATGCACAATGAAAGGAGCTCACCTGAGAAAATATCTAGTGCTCAAGTTCATAGGAAAAGGTTTCATCAATGAAGCTCATGGATAGGGAGTTCTAATCACTTGGTGAAATATTAAACCCTTCATAACTTGCATTGGGCAAGAGGACCACGAAGAGATTTATAATGGATGAGAGTGGGCCGAGTAGAGTGAGAGAAAGAAACCCATTCTAATGAGACTCAAATGAAGATCACACACATGACTTCCATCAATACAAGCTAGGGAAACACACAAGATTCAAAATGAATGATCATACCTTGACATGATAGAAAAACAACACTTATTTCTAACTGTGATAGTTAAAATGTAGCATTGCAACACTTAGAATACAAGTTGCGACACAAGTGTCGATTGGCACCAGAAAGTGCACTAAGGTACAAGACTCTAGCTATCACATATTCTCATGATATATAGGACCATCTATTGTGGAATAGTGCTCTAGAAGTGCCTCTAGTGATGTGCGAAGGTGGGATGCATACATGAAGTCAAAAGTTAAAAGTGACACTTGCAACAACAAGAAAAAGTGAAAAAGACCCTTACAAAAGTTGAAGAAAATGAAAGTGACAAATGCAAAAGTTAAAGAAAATGAAACTGACACATGCAAAAGTGAAGATAACGTGACAGAAACATTTTTTTAAATGAAAGTAAGAAAAAAGGACATCCACGAAAGTGAAAGCTATAGTTGAGAATAATCATTGGAATAGTAGTACAATTGCAGCCAAAGTGAGAGAGACTTTCAATGGAGAGTGCACACTGATCATCAACATATGTTGCACAGTACACTATTGCATAGTCACTATCAATAGTAATTATGCAAGACTTACGTTAAGGAGTTGTGCAATACCTATCTAAGATTGCGTAAAAATACGTTCATTTGTAAATTATTCGAGGAATGAGCATGTATGAGAAAGTGATTTTGATACTTAGAATATGAGAAGAAGAATAAAAATCAATTGACCATGAAGGGACCATGGAATGACAGATCAAAAGATCCTATTTAGGCTCCAAAATTCAAATGTAGGAAAATCAGGGTGTTTGATGGAGCGTCAACACTTGGCGACACACTGGTAGAACTCCAGATTCTATGTTTAGGTGCTCTACCAAATTCTTGGTTTTCCGGTTCTCAGATAGTATTTTGAACTTTCATGCCCTTTGCATATTGTTGAAAAAAATCGGTGTTTTTGTCCCCACTCTTAAGCTAGAGCATTCTTCTCTTGAGATGCCACATCTCCTCCTTGTTTTCCAAAATTTTCCTCTTGCTTGTTTCAAGATGGATCACTCTTTGTTTAGACTTGTTTGAGATGTATCCTCGAAGGGTTGTTTTTTCCTTGATTTGGGCTTTTCTTTCTTGTTTCTTGATTTTTCCAGTATTGTTGACTCATTTGTAGTCTGGGAAATCTTTTTGATCTTTTGGGTCAGGTCTGTATTTTTTATTTTTCCCTATTTTTCTGCATCTACGCTTATTTTCTTGTATACAAAAGTGTACACATGCAGTTTCTACCAAAGAAACCCGTGTATACACTAGTTTCTTCATAAACAGTCACCTGTACATGTAGATCTGTTATCAAACAATCATGTATATTTGGACAATTTTTTTTTTTCAAAATTTGCCTCCAGTCAAGGATGTAGCCTAGTTTTTCTGCTTCTTTAAGGTCATTTGCAGTCTGGAATGGTCTTGTTTCTTGCTAGTGTCAGTTTATTTGTCTCTTTTTGCAAAAATATTTTTTCGACCTAGGGTTTGAAATTTTTTAAATTTTTGTATTTTAATATTGGGTTTTAGACCTTCTTGGTGAAGTGTCTAATTGTTCTATGCTTCTGGAAGAATGACTTGGTTCTCAACTTTCCTATAATCCAATATTTTTATTACTTCACTTTGCATTCTTGAAGTTGTCTCATTTTCTTTCTTTTTGGTTATTTGGGAAAGGTCTTTGCAATTTTGGTTTAGTGAAGTATTTTGGTTCTCTGAAATCTTTCTGTTTTTTTGTTTTTCTTTGGTTTTTGGTTTCTAATTTTTTTGGCTTACCAAAAAATGTGTGAATCTTCATTTGAGGTTGAAATTTTCTTTGCTTGGGAGACCTTTTCTTGGATATTTCTTTCTCCTTGTTTGGTCAAATTTTGGTTTTAGGTCTTTGAAAGAACACATTTGTTTGTTTAGAGAATTCCATAGAATCTTGCATTTAGGAATCTCTAGTATGCATTAAGGTAGTTTTCATTGTTGGAACCATAGTTTATTTTGGTAGATGTTGAATGTGTATGTGTGTTTAAAAGAAAAAAAAAAGAGTTTTTGCTTTTATAGATTCCTCGTAGAACCTTATAGAGATCAATTTTCTTTGAAGAAAAAGATGTTTCAGTTGCATGTAACCTAGTTTTCTATTGGTTTATTTTGCGTCAGAACATCACCAGTTTCACTTTCGCTATCCGTGACATAAATAACAACCAATAAAATCAAGCGCTTAATCTAAAATGAACTAGATTTTCTTTTTTTCATAGATACGTCAATTATTCTAGTGAATTTAGGGCCTTGGAATAGGTGTGTGGGGAGTAAACTCTCCAAGGCCACTCTAAACTAAAACATAGAAGTTGATTAAAGAGTGAAAATCCAATCTCGTTAAACTATCGGGGAAAGATCTTATAACACATGAGTTAAGCACGAGGATGAGTGAAGATAAGGAAAGAGAGACACCCCCTCTCCTACTTGTTGGATCTCGCGCCCACGACTGTTCCACCCATCTTCTGAGCATGAACTGGTGACCTTAGTTGCCTATCCTAGGGACAACACATGTGACTACAGGGCGGATGCCTATGATACATGAGATAGATGTTGCATCACTTTCATAGTACTTTTGAAGGGTGCCTTGCGAAGCTTGAGTAATTACTTCGGCAAAGGCTATTGTTTAGAGGTCAACGTAATTATTTCTGATATCTTCATTAGTTGGCTTGGGCCATAACTATCCTAAATTATCTTCGGAAGGTCCTTATCTTCTCTTCCTTGTATTTTGGTACCTGGTCCTAATCACCAAAAAAACTTAGGAGCTACTTATTTGGTTGTATCTTTAGGGAATTTTAGTGATTTCTCTTTGCCCCTAGAATGCCATAAGTTTTTATTTTTTGAGTCTTTAAAATTCCTCTTAATATTTAAAAGTGGCTGATGGAAAAGTTCGTTGGTCTAGGAGGCTTCATGGGATTTCACCTGCAAGTGTCAAGTCTTCATATAAAAGGTGTAGGAGTAGTTTTCCTGGTGATTTTCAACCAATAGCAGCTAACACATTGGAGATTAATCCTACTTTAGGGGCTCTCATTCCATAGGGTGAACCTAGTTCAGTTCATAATTTGGACAGAAACACTCTGGTCCTTGCTAGGGTGCTCTTCCAATTAGGAGACAAGATTGATATTGAGGACATCCTTGAGTCTCCTGTGACTCCTTTGACACATATTCCTTCTTATCTTCCTTACAGCAATCATACATGGGTACCCTGACTCACAGGATAGCAAGCCCTATTCACTCTCCTTTTTTTCTGATTGCCAATGCTAGTGGGGTAAGTATGGCTACTAATACTTCTTGTGTGCAGACCCCTCCTTCAATTTCAAGAGGGGGTACTATTGTTATCTCTAATGTTACACCCAATATAGTAGTTGTTGACAAATTCCTTTTTAATTTTTTGTTGAGATTTTAATTTTATTAATATTATTGGGTTTTATCCCAATCTCCAACCAAAGTCCACCAATCTACAACCCTAGCCCATAGAAGACACCAAGGCAGGAGCCCAAGGCCAAGTGGAAGTAACATTATATGTGCACAACGCATTGGAAGGCATTGTGTATGATGGTAAATGTAAAGGGTACATTGTTGCCTCATAGATGTGGGATATTTGTTTTCAAACAAATATGCATGTAACTAGTGCAATTCTGCAGTCAAGGAAGGTCAAGGTATTAACTGTTCTACAAAAGTTGCTCTATACAACAAGATGAAAGGCAAGATATTGAATACTTGTAATTATTTGATAGAGCGAATTACGGTAGGTTCGGGAGAATATAAAGGATACCAAAATTGGAAATGGTGTTTACCTAATTTGGAGGAGCAAGTTGGAAAATGTATGCTTATTTTAGGAATTGTGAATTTAATTCAACGAATGAGTAGACAAAATTCAATATGACATGGATTAGGATGGTGGGATATAATGGCTTATGTAGATGAAGATAGTAATTTGAGCTTTCAAGGTTAATTAACTAAAATTCGTAGACTAGTGTGTCACCTAGTTGGATGTGTAATTATAGAATTAATAAGATCAATTATTTCCCACAACCCTGCAATTATGGAGGCATTTGGTTCACTTTCACAAAAAAGAGGAGTTGCTGATGTGGCACATGAACAATTGGTTAACATTGAAATGCAAAGGGCTTCTTTATTAGAACTTGAGATATCCTACTATGAAAATGTTGAAGAAATCACTAAATGGAAAGTGTCACCTAAAATGGCTATCGAAAAGTGTAGGGAAACCTTTCTTGGGGAGAAGCAGAGAGCTTACAAGTCAAGCCTAGCTGGATAAACAGAAGGATGCATGGGACCAGTGAGATTCTCAAGCTTCAACACTTATGAAGAAAAAGACAAGTGCACGTGGTACTTTTCTCGCAACTGAACAACAGTTTGAGTCTCTTATAACTATTGAACACGATGGAGACATGCATCCTATAAGTGGTAAAAGTTTTACTTGCAACATTTGCTAGGCCATTCTCTAAACTGGAACCCTATGATTGAAAGTTTCCTTATTTTGGGCATGAATCCTACTTGAGAAAGAGCTAAGTGGGTCAGACAGAGATTGTCACTTCTACTTTTTCCGGATTTGAGTCAATCTTGAAGGTCACTAATATTTTAAAGGACCATACATTCTTTGTGTGGAAGCTTGGTACTATCAATGCTTATCTTGATTCATGTATCTGTAATGTTTCACCAACTATAGATCATACCTTAGGTTTTAACCAAACGGTTAGCAGTGAAAAGAGAAGCTCTATGCACAACTAATGAATTTGTTGCATTTTTATGAGGAGTTTGAGATAGGTGACCATGTTGGCACTCAACTTAGTGATGATAATGTTTTTCTAGTGAATTTATCTCAACTTCAAGATGTTCATGTTTTGGTTTTAAAGGAGATTCCAAAACTCTGAAATCTAGTATTGACCAACATGGGCTCAATTGAAAAATCATAATGATTTGGTGGATGTTGCTTGGATGAAGAGTTTGAAGCATCATGAGTTGAAAAAAATTAGTTAACTTTTGTGTGAGTACCAAAATAAATCAATGTTTATTATATTCCTTTTCCAGATGACCAAATTTTGATGGGTCTACATATCCAAAGTTTAACAAGACTCAAGGTTTCGCAAAATGGTATTGCAAAACCAACAATACGATTAATGGATGGTCCAGATTTATTGCACCATCCCTACCTCATTTTTCCAAAACCACGAAGGACGGTGGTGAAAAATGGTTTTTGATTTTATAAAACCACTAAGACTTTTGATGATATACACACAACGAATCTGGGACTCGCACATAGTTTTCCACTGCCACCAAGGTCTCCATACATCTAGCTCATCTCCACATGGCGTGTGACAAAGATCAGACATGCATGGATTTAATATTTTTGTTTTAATTAGAATGCCCGATATATGTTTGTATTGATTTGTTTTTAAAAGGGCCGAAGTTTTATCTTTAACAAGGGGTTATATTTAATATATATGATATTAAATTAATATTTCTTGTAATTTTATTATTTCCAAACACTTCTAAAAAATCATTTTTATAATTGTTTCAAGAATCCGTTTTTGAAACTGATTGAGATAATCGGTCGCAGGGGGAGAAGCAAAAGATCAGAAATGAGTAAAAAGTAGGGGTTTGGAGTGTGAAGCTGATGATGATATGTAATGAAAGCATCTCTCTGAAACTTAAAAATAAATACCAATTTTGATTCCAATTATTGGGGTAATTGCAAAAATATTTTCTTCTTATGTTTTTATCATTCATTATTGTTTTTATTCCACTAATATGAGTGTAACAACGCAGCAGGTTGATTCAAATCAATTTTATGAATTTTCTTGGAATTAATGGCACTCATATTTTTGGTTTGAATCCCTTAATGGGAACTCCACCATACCAAGCATTCATCCATGTTTCTTGTTCTTTGCATCATTTACTATACAAGGACAAAGGTTGAGATTCTTAAGTGCCTTAGCGATTAAGCCTTGTTTTCTCCATCTGCTTCTAATAATCTATTGACACCCTAAGCACTGCAACCCTCACTTATCTTGGCCAATCCAGTTGTAAAGATAGGTTTTAGAATTAGATCATTCATTGTTATTCTCATGGTATATTTCTTCGACCCTATATTTTATTATATTTTATAAATCTTGTAGATGTCCTGGGCACTAGTCCCTTTGTAGCCAGGAATTTTCTCCGTCATTACAAAAAAACCAACAATTCGATTAAATTTCTAGTTGGGTTTTGGGTAAAAGTGATCAGAAAAAAGTCTTGAGGAAAAATTCAGTAAATATAATGTTTAGACTATTTCTTTACAACTTCCTTTGGCGTAAGTAGGATACCCTCAACATGGGAAAAGGATTTCCTACGTGAATCCAAATGGTTACAATTATCAAAGATAAGAGGTAAAGTTTTTGGATGGTCCGTGAATAATCAATAGAGGCTTCACTAAATGTCACAATTAAGAAGGAATTGAGGGTCATCAATATATTTTAAGGTAATTTTTTTTGGGTTAGCAATACAACTTAATGAGAATTGAAAATCACTAGATTGGATGAGATCAATAGGCCATAGTTAATGAAATCACATAAAACAGTATCCTCAGGCATATGCATGGTGCTTGATGCTCATGTTGCTATAAACCCCTGCCCTTGGGCCTCCTTTCCTCTTCCCGACTAGTTTTCCCCATAACCCTCATGTCCTCTTCATAGCCACATTGGACCATGTTATATTACATTTTGAAATAATATTTACATATATTGAGTAAATCTTGGAAGGTACAACCACATGGTACATAGAAAACCTGTTTAGCACAATTAGATTCCTAACCACTCACGAGTTGGGACTTGGCCTTGTGCTATACACTAGGAATTCACATGAAATATTTACATGACTTTCACATATGTTCATTTATTTAAGATCATATGCTTTGACCCTCATCATAATGACTTATTTACAATTTATACATAATTTAATTAAATAGATCCAAGGGGCCAAAGCTAGAGTATAAGCATTGAGATACTCCTATAATATGATAAACAAGGAGAAAAGAACGACACCTAGAGATATCATCCAAGAATAATAGACATTGGAAAATCCTTATGTATGAGCTACATTACTTGCTCAAGTACCCAATGGGACGCATACCAATACTACTCCTTGCCTTGATAGGAGTTGTAGCTTTCAACATAGAAGAAACTACTATATATGCATTGTTAGGTACCTATACTACTAGTGTAGCCCCGTATTGTTATTAGTGCAACCCCCTTATGGTATTGTTGTGCCCATGTAGTCCCCTTGTTGTTATTATTGTGCCCCATAGAAGCCCACTATTGTTATTGTTGTGCCCCTACAATATTATTGTTATGTAGGCTCTGATTATATTGGAACCACTTAGACTCCTATGTATAGAAAGGAGGTATTGTCATTTGTATCATCCAAGAATTGGTCATTTGTGTAATGTAAAGGAGGTTGCCCCCTTGAAGAGGCTGATTTTGAAGTTGTTGATTTGTCATTTCTATCTTTTTGCGAGTTGGTTTCATAACATGCATCCCTTAAGATTCCTATAAAGGAAACATTTTACATCCTTTACAAGGAGAATTAGTATTCCAAGAAGAAACCAAACATATTCATTACATTTTCATTAATGGGATTAGCAATATAAGGATTGAAATTTTGTGTAAGTTGAGAGTCATCTGTGTGAGCCTTTTTCATAATATATAAATTTCATATTTAGTTTTCACTCTATATTTTTTTCAAATAAATAGGTGAACTACCACCAATCATAGACAAACAATCATAGTTAGATCAATACAAGTAATCATTTGTAGACAACATTCATCAATGTTGTAAACTCGCAAACAATCTACTAACAACAAGATAAATTGAGCGTACTATCTTTCCTTCCACCAAGTATTAACAAAAATAGATGGAAATGTTCCATATGGCATTAGAAAATGATGAAAACTTGGAGAAGAATATGCCCTTTAGAAATGAACAATTCTAAACATTCTACTTTTTAAACCTTTTATAGTACATCATCGAAATTTGACTAAGTAGTGGTTGGTTAGGTTTTAATTTCCATTGCTTAAATTTCATTTTTGAATTCGTTAACAGATTCAATACCTTGAAAAAACATATCACACCTCACTTGTGCAATCTCAACAACTCACATTTGCGAAACCACTAATTCTTTTAAATTTCTAGCCAAATTTTGGGTAAAAGCTATCAAAAAAAGGTAGCTAGGAAAAATTCAAAAAGTATAATGTTTACACTATTGTGTTACGAATGCCATTGGAATAAGTAGGATACCCTCAACATGGGAAAATGAGTGTTTACGTGAATCTAAATGGTTACATTTATCAAATATAGGAGGTTATGTTTTTGGATGGTCCATGAATAATCAATAGAGGCACCACTCAATGTCACGATTAAGAAGGAATTGAGGGTCATCGATACATTTTAAGTTTATTTTTTGTAGGTTAGCAATGCAACTAAATGAGAATAAAAAATGATTGGATTGGATGAGATCAATAGGCCACAATGTAGTAAAAAAAAAAAAAAAAGCACTATCATCAGGCGTGTGCATGGTGATTAATGCTTATTGTTGTATACCCCTTCCCTTGGGCCTCTTTTCCTCTTCCCCGCTAATGAAACCATAACCCTTTACATGTTGTCTCCATAGCAATGTTGGACCAAGTTATATTACATTTTGAAATAATATTTACATAGCTTGAGTACATCGTGGTATGCACTACCACATGGTACATAGAAAAACATGTTTCGTTGAATTAGATTCCTAGCCACTCATGGGTTAGGCCTTCGGCTTGAGCTATACACTAGTAATTGACATGAAATATTTATATGAATTACACACAGGTTCATTTATTTAAGCTCATACGGTTTGAATCCCATCATCATAATAACTTATTTACAACTTATACATATTTGAATTGAATAGATCGAAGGGGTCAAAGGTAGACTAATTACATTGACATACTCCTATAATATTATCAACAAGGAAAAAAAAACAACTCCTAAATATGATCATCCAAAGAATAATAGACATTGGAAAATCCTAACTTATGAGCTACATTATTTACTCAAGAAATCAAAGGATGCAAAACAATACTACTCCTTGCCTTGATAGGAGTTGTAGCTTTCAACATAGAAGCAACTACTATATATGGATCCCTTAAGGTTCCTATAAATGAAACATTACATCCTTTACAAGGAGAATCATTGGAAGTATTCCAAGAAGAAAGCAAGCATATTCATTACACTTTCATTAATGGGATTAGGAGTATAGGGATTGAAATTTTTGTGTAAATTGAGAGCCATTTGTGTGAGCCTTTCTCATAAAATATCAATTTCATATTTAGTTGCCACTATATAATTTTTTTCAAAGATATAGGAAAACTACCACGAATCATAGACAACCCATCATAATGAGATCAATAAAAGGCACAAGAATTTGTAGACATCATATGTTGTAAACCTTGCAACAATCTACCAACAACAAGGTAAATTGAGCACGCTATCTTTGCTTCCACAAAGTATTGACGAACATTAGGAATACAAATCCAAATACACAAGATTGAGGGTTCCTTAAGTCTAGAATAAATGCATTATTGCCAAGAATAAAACAAAAAATATTTAACGAATCAATATACATATTTACAATGCATACATAATATTCGAGTGTTTAATAAATGAAATGTCAATTTAGGAATGTACTATTGAGTATCCCACTTGTGTTGGTCCAAAGTATGATGATGACCACCAATTGTAATATTAATGTGTAAAATAACTAGTAATATTGAAATACAAGTTATAGGCCACTATTAAATTGGCAATAAAACTTTGGAAATGATGGTCTAAACTATCATCATACATGAATTAGCCCTTGACCACTTGTCAAAATTAAATCATTATAGAATTTTATAACTATATTAAATCTCTATATAACAAAAAAAAAGCATGTCAATTTTATTTATAAAATAAGCTAATAAAAAACAAATCCTAAACCATTAACTATACATAAATCCCAAAATTAATACATACTTTTTAGTTTACTATAAATTCTATTTAATAACAATTATTTTTAAAAACTTAAATAAAAATAAAAAATTATGATGATAATAAGAAAATGAACTTGTTCAAACTATTTATAAAATTGTTTTCAATATGCTTTGTTTCAATATAGTCTCTTTCCACTTAATATTATAAATTGTATTCTATGATTATCGTTGTGAACCACTAAAAAAATATCTTAATCAATAATCATTATTTCTAATGATAAAAAAAAAATTAACTTATAAAAGGATCTTCCAAAAAATATATGTTGTTTTTCTCCTATTCTGAAAAA
>APFE031181232.1:0-22111 GCA_000404065.3 Pinus taeda | reverse complement strand
AAGAGTGTCATCATGGTGGTAGTTGACAAACCTACCAAGTATGCACACTTTTGTGCATTATCACATCCATTTAAAGCCGATACAATTTCTACTGCATTTAAGGAAACAATTCCGAAGCTAAATGGAAACCCAAAGATTATTGTAAGTGACATAGATCCCATTTTCATTGGAAAATTTTGGACATAATTATTTTCTTGTCTTGGTACTCAGTTAGCTCATAGCTCATCTTATCATCCTTAATCTGATGGGAAAACTGAGATAGTAAACAAATGTTGGAAGGATATCTTCGTTGCTTTGTATCTGATAAACAGACACAATGGGTCAAATGGTTGCCTCTGGCTGAATGGTGGTATAACACTTCCTTCCATATAGCAACAAAAATGACCCCATTTATGGCACTTATGGGTATGAGCCACCATCCATTACATCATATTTAAGAGAAAATTCTAAGGTTCAAGTAGTGGAACATCACATCGAACATCAACAACAAGTCCTCCAACTCTTAAAGGATAACCTCGTGTTTGCACAGAATAGAATGAAACAACAGGTAGATCAACATCACAGTGAAAGAAGTTTTATTTAGGTGATTGGGTATTTCTACGGCTACAACCATATAAGCAAATGTCCCTCAAGCAAGCTAAGAAGGATAATAAATTATATCACCAAAGTATTATGGTCCATACAAGGTGTTGCAAAAGATTGGTACTATGGCATACAAATTGGAGCTTCCTGCAGCTTCTCGATTGCACCCAGTTTTCCATGTTTCATGTTTAAAGAAGGTTATAGGCGACAAGCTCCCATTTCAAACAATATTTCCAGAAATTGACGAGGAAGAAAAAATTATATTGGAACCGAAAGCAGTCACAGAAACAAGATCTCGACAGCTACGAAATCGATCAATTTCGGAGTATCTTATCAAGTGGAAGAACTTATCTGCGGAAGATTCCACATGGGAGGATGAGAATTTTATACAAAAGTATCCAGAACTACTCAAGCGTTGAGGAAAACACTTTTTTTTAAGGAGAGGGGCATGTTGGGTCCCTATAATACTAGTGATTAGCCCATTACTATGGTAGTTGTACCCCTTATTAATATTGTTGTGCCCCTATTGCCCCCATATTGTTATTACTGTGCCCCATAGAATCCCTCTATTGTTATTTTTGTGGCTTATATTATTATTATTAGGTCGGTTGGGTTATATTGTGACTCCTTAGACTCTTATATATAGAAAGGAGGTTCTGTCATTTGTATCATCCAAGAATTGTTCATTTATGTAATGTAAAGGAGGTTGCCCCCTCGAAGAGGCTGAATTCTAAGGTGTTGATCTATCTTTTCTATCTTTTCTTGAGCTGGATTCATAACAGTCTTGCTCAAAATCAATGAAGCCCAGAAAGAAATGTTGTTCCATAAGTGGGATGCATAGATTAAAAAGGCAAAACAGGTAGTGGAAGAAGCAGTGACAGCCACGAACAATGTCATCAACTGCGTTAATGAAAATTTGCATAGAGCAAACCTGATATCAGAAACTGCTTTGGGATTTCTCCCAAAGGCACAGCAACTAGAGGCAAGCTGGAGACAGAAAGTTGAAGAAAAGGCAGAGTCAATTAAGAAGTCAACCAAGTTTAATTGGGACACTTATTGGCAGTACTTGGTTAAACCGCACAGTCAATGCATGACTCTCAAGTGCCTTACAAATTTTGTCGAGAAGATAGCGCCAACACTTGCCGATTCTATTTTCGCATGACAACTAAAATCAGAGGTCAGCCAACCCATGCTCCTCAAGCTGATGTTGAATGCTTGCGATCTTAGAGAACACATGCATAGATAGTTAATTTCTAGATACAGTTGTAGTTTTATTTTTTATTTATTTTTGCCTTAGATGAGGACGGTCATTTAAACCTCCTCCTATATTTTTGTAATAAACTATTTTTAGTATTTAGTTAGTAGTATTTAAACCCCTCTCATGCATTTTGAGAGGGGTCCTGAAATTTGTCAAAAACGTTTCCTCGAAACATGCAATTCTGCACCCTCGAAGGAGGTTTTGATGAATGAATGGAATGAGATTTATTGATATCTATGTTTAATGTCTACTACTAAAATGCATTTCTGTACTCTTAGTAGATATTGAATTAGGAAGAGATAAATCTATATTGCTGAAGCTCATGAGTAGAACTTCTTATCAATGGTACTTTTATCTCTTAATGATTTCTGCTTATGTTTACAAGTAATATCTTATGTTCAGTTATTTATATATGAAGGCTTGAATGTTTGAGTTATCATTTGGCACTTTTGTATGGTGGATGACTATTCTGTTTATGCTTAATATATGATTGACTTGTTACGCGATATGCTTCTCACAATTGTTTCGGCTAATTTCTTATACAAAACAATTTACTTTTAATGAATTCTTTTCTTGTAGCAATTGAATGATTTTTATTACCAATTGTTATTAGAAACTATTTTAGATCGCATAAGTGAAAAGTTAATTCCCAGGTTAGTTTTAGAATTAAATGTTTCTGTTCATTAGAATATAATTGCATGTTTTAAATTAGACTTAGATTAAAAGCATTTTATTTAGAAATATTTAGAAACGAAAACATCAACTCTTATCATCACACACAAATTGGGAAACTAGTCCCAATACCCCCAGTCGGACCCACCATCCCAAACGGAAAAGGAGCTGCTTTCAAGGTCCGAATCGGGTGGGTATCCCCCTTGTTGTAGACCCAATTTTGAGGGCTTCAACGGTATACAAAGTTGGCTCATGGTTGCTTCTAAAAATACCACTTTTGATGAGATAGGAGTGGACGTGACTGTATCAAGCTCTTGGAGCTTGTTTCAATCCATACAAGGCTTTCTTCAATCTGTATACCTTATGCTCATGTCCTAGAACTTCAAAAGTAGGAGGATGCTCTACATAAACTTCTTCCTGTAATATACCATTTAAGAAGGAATATTTTTCATCAAGTTGATAGACTTTCCATTTGCGTTGAGTTGTTGTGGATAAAATCGTTCTGACAATGTCTAACTTTGCTACTGGAGAAAAGGTTTCACTATAGCAGACACCAAACTATTGTGAGAATCCTTTCGCAACCAACGATGTCTTATGTTTATGAATTTCTCATTTTTCATTTAGCTTTGCCTTATATGCCCATTTTACACCAATTTTTATTTTGTATCTTGGGAGATCAACTAATTCCCAAGTATTGTTCTTCTCTATGTTAGCAATTTCTTGGTTCATTGCATCAACCCAACTATTTTATTTAACTATTTCTTCAAAATGTCTTCGTTGAGATGAAGTAAATACAACATATTTTGTTGGTCAAACTCATGCCCCTACTCATATATTCCTCTAATGCTTATTTTTTGTGATTGTCTTCTCAAGATGTTGAATCATTCGTGGACTCACTCCTTGAAGATGTACCATTTTTACAATGGTATGAATATTCTTAAAACTACAATATTGGTAGTTGTGGTGGATAAAAAGGTTGATTTGAAGCTTCATCAACATGAACAGAGCAAGATTTATTTTCAAAAAATTTGACATCTATATATAGCAAAAGCTTCTTGGTAACTGGATTATAAAGTCTATAGGACTTTGACTTCTCACTATAGCCTACAAAAATGCATCTTTCACTCCTACCATCAAGCTTCTTTCTTAGCTCGTCAGGAACATGTACAAATGCTACTGATCCAAAAGTTATAAAGTGAGATACATTTACCTTTTTACCATCCTATGCTTCTTGAGGTATTGTATCTTGGAGACTACTTGTTGGGGATATGTTGAGGACATACATTGTTGTCGAAACTGCTTGATCCCAATAGTCATTTGAGAACTTCTTCTCACAAAGCATGCATCTCATCATGTTCATGATTGACTGATTTTTCGTTTCTACTACTCCATTCCGCTGTGGAATATATCTTGTTGTGTTCTGCATTATGATTCCTTGTTGAAAAAAATCTCTGAAGTCATTGGAACTGTATTCTCCTCCTCTATCTAACCTGAGGAGTTTTAAAGGCTTTCCACTGCTCTTTTTCTTCTTCTTTGAATTCTTTGAACCTTGAGAATGTATCTAATTTATTTTTGAGAAAATACACACATATTTTCCTACTATAATCGTCAATGAAGGTCAGAAAATAAATAATACCACCAATGGACTGTGACTACATTAGTCAACATATATTTGTATGGACTAGCTCTAAAGGCTCTTTTTCTCATGAGGAAAATGTGGAAAAGCTATTTCTTTTATGCTTTGCTAGAACACAAATTTCACAATTACAATCTTTTTCATTCATAAGAGGGAGACCAATAACCATTGAATGTTTCTAAAGCAGGCATAGACTCTTGAATGGGATGTGGACCTAACTAGAATTCCATAGTTGAGATTCATCTATTCTTGATACATTGTGGGGAAAGAATGTGAGTGACTTCGACTTCTAAGAGTCAAAGGAAACATCATATTCTTGGTTTTTTCAACCTTTTCTATCAGTCTTGTATTGGGCGGCTTGTCATAGACAATATCTTTCCCTTCATCTTTAATACAGGAACAATCTCCAATAGTAATTTATGATGTTATGAAAGCATCAAGATAAGAAAGAAGATTTTTGTTACCTGCCATATGATTGTTTCAGCCAATGTCTAGCAACCAAAGGTTGTCGTTATAAGTATCTTCGGAAATATGGCAAGAAAGAAACATTGTCTCAGAGGATTCTCCTTCATTGTTGGAGAGATAGACACTACCTCTTTGTTAATCTTATTGTTTCTTTATGTATTCATGTTCATAATCCTGAAATTTCTTGCAGTAATAACGTTGAACATTAGTTTTGCTCCATGTTTTTCTTCTTTGTGTTTGGGTTTTTGGAGGACTCCATTGCTGTACTACATGATGATGTTCTAATATACATCTGCCTTGCTTGTTGCTGCATCTATATCCTTTTCCTTTGCCTTTGCCAAGAGAGTCATGTGCTCTGAAAGCTCGTTCCATGATATTTTCTACCAAGTTAAGTCTTGTTTCATGTGCTAGAAGTGATATAGTTAATTGTTCTATTCAGAAGGTTGTAAAGTCTTTGGATTCCAGAATGGTTATTACAATCATGTCATATTTCTTGGGCAGGCTTCGAAGGAATTTTTCAACAATCTTCTGATATGTAATGGTTTCACCAATGAGTTTGATCTAATTAACTATTCCCATGACTCTAGTCATGAACTGGTCCACATTATCTTTGTCAGTAATCTTCAAGGTTTCGAACTGAGCTATCAATGCCTACAATTTAACAGTCTTCATTGTCTCATTACCTTGATATGTAGTTTTCAAAATATCCCAAGCTTATTTTGTTGTTGATGCATTGGTTATCTTGTAGAATATAGAGTCATCCACAAAGTTTTGTATCCAACATTTCGCTATGTGCTCCTTTTTTAATTTTGCAAGGGCGTTCCTCTAATTATTATTCATGGTTGCTAATTATTCTTGGGTCAACTCTACATAACCGTTCAACAAGATATTCCAACATTCTTGGGCTTGCAGAAATGTCTTCGTTCTTAAAGACCAAAACTTGTAATTTTTGCCAAACAAAGTCAAACTCTATGGAAAAGAAATTCAGGGAACCATTCCTTCAAAAGGAAATATTCACTTCTTTGTTTTCTTAAAAAACCCCTTTTTGAATAAAACACCACCTCCTTTTTAATTTTAATTTTTTTAATAAAATAGTTTTTTTTAATATTTTAAACAAAAATCTTGGTTTTTTTGCCTTAAATTTCCCTTTCCCTTTTAAGAGATACCTATTTCTTATCTTTTTAAGGCAAGGTGTTAAATGAGCCCTTAAAAAAAAAATACCCTTTTAAAAAACACTTCGAAATAACTCTCCTTGAAAGAAACTGGTTTTGAAATAAATCATTCAAAAGATATTTGACATAACTCTTCTAAAAAAGCTTCGGGGCTCATTTTAAGAGGATCACCATTCAAAATAAAAAATGGACTTCGTGTAGCAAACGTTTGACCTTCCTTTTGTTTGTCGCGACAGTTGTGAAGAAATCGTGGGCCGCATTCTACTTGAAATTGGACACGACTGCACTGAGCCCGCATTCAACTTGACATTAGAAACGAATGGAAACCTTGTGCTCGAACTTCGCTCCAAATTTCACTCAGCGTGTCAGCGCACGTCCCGATATGCTTCGCATGCACTTAGTCGCCTATTTTCACAAATCTTGAAGTTTGTCATTATCAACGGAGTTGAGCAGACAGATGAAGTGTGTTGGTTATGTTAATTTTTTTTTTTAATTCCACGCTTCTCCAGTTTCTCCACCAGCATCTTTTCCATGATTTGTATTTTTAGTTTTCCTGCTCTTATCCACTACCTTTGACAATATGGTCTTCTCTTTTGGAGTCTTATATACGATACCATGACAAAGAATGAAGAGAATCGTAGAAGAGAGATTTCTCTTTTCAATAAAATATATAAATAACATTAATCAGATTAGAGTGAAATTTGATTAAACTGAAATAAAAATGTCTATGACTATCAGACAAGAGAATAAAATGTGATGACACCGAGCAAACACTGAGATTAATATATTTCACCTAATTTATTATGTAAATTGTGTATGGATTGTATAAAAATGGTTAACTGAAATAAATTTCAGCATAAGTATGATGGTTTATTTTGGTCTTGCAAGATTTATCGAAGTAGTTTGAAGAGTATCCTGACTTCTTTGATATTTCTTACAATGGTTTTGCAAGAAATGGTAAATTTCAAAAGACTATGTAATCTAATGGTTGAATTCTTAATCGTTGAGCTGCCCATTGGGTCATAATTGATTTAAAGCTCTGTTACATCGGAATCGCTCCCGAGAGGTGGGAAACCAGTTCCAATGGTTTATGGGCTCCAGGGAGCTTTGGAAATGTATGAGAATGTTACCTTTTCAACGGGAGCTACAATCGGAGCTGGGGAAAGTTCCAAGAGCTTTGAAGACTGTTTTTTTTGGAGTTCTAGCATTCCCTCGGGTTGGGGAATACAAAGCCCGTGGAGAAATTTGTTGCACTGCCCATAAAACATGAGCCTATGTTGAAACCTTCATAGGAAGAAAGGCCAAAGACATCCTTAACACCAATATGCTTAACTGAGAAACTGGAGCAATCTCTTGATGGGTTAAGGAAGCATGTGGCACCTTGACTTAAGGGCAATATCTGGGATGTCATGCTCATGAGTATTTCTTTTGATGTTTATGTATATATATCACAAAATATTGTGTGTGCATATTGTATGTGGAAGTCAATGCTTAAACATTAGAGTTGCTTTGATTTTTCTCTTAAAAATAACTAGAGAAACATATGTAAAATTGTTACTTTGAATTTTCCTTTGTATTTTTAAGCCAGATTGTTCCAAAGACTGGTCATGTGTCATAGCACTGAGAATGAACTTGACATTTTATACATATAAAAGGGAGAGACTCAAGGAGAGAGACACCCAGAGAAAATATTTATATATAAGAGAGATTATATATTTAACTTGATTTTAATATTTCAATATTTTGATTTAATATTAATTTTGATTATTATATAAATTATATAATTAACAAATAAAATTTTACTTTTATATTTATATTTTTTTATTATATAATATTACTGCTCCCAAGTACTGTTTTCTGTAAATTTTGGGGAAACCTCTAGTTGTTCCAAACACCCGTACCCAATTTCCAATGTTGCCACATTCAAGAAACTCATGCAACATAGATTTAAATGAATTATGTATTTCTCCTTTAAATTGTTGAGGGCTTGTTCTCCATCTTTCATACAACTTCATATTTTTGAAACTCTTCATGTCAAACCCAAGGTTTATGAATGCTCCAACATAGAATCATTGGAAATGAAATCCATCAAATGCATCTAACATCTATTTTTCGAGTAACCTTATTCCCAAACATATTTCCAATTGGCACAAATTTTTATAAATCTAATATTTTTTTTTTGGTTATAAATCCATTTTATTAATGGGATTCTAAATGAGAGAAATTCACTCTTTGTGGGGTTGGGTTTGGTAAACATTATTAATCCCAACCAATCTTAGAGACTTATTTTCATCTTTCTATGTCATATTAAAATTTGACATGTCGAATCATCTTTATCGCCCAAACAATCTTCAAATGTTCTCGTTGATTCATCTCCTCCTCAGTTGATCGTTTTTGTCCATGGCTTCTTCTCATACTTGTAGTGGTAAGGCTGCTTGCATCAATCTGGAAACCACTTGCATTTGTGTGCGTATTTGGTGTGATGATCAATATAGAGTTTATATGATTGCCATTGAACGGGGGATTTGGACTACTCCCTCCATGGTTGCCTTCATAGCCAATGAGTGCCTCATCAGGGAACCTGCCAAGAACCAAGTCACCACTACAATTACAACCTTTGACAGTAGAAGGTTGACTCGGAGGCCCTTTCACAACTTTTTGTGTCCAAAGTGATAACTATGTCTAGCCATTTTTTATTGCACACAGAACTAATGAAAAACTTCCCATCAAAATTTCCTTCAAACCGAAAAAGGAAAACTTTGAACCTGAGGAAATATCATCAATGGTGTCACATAACATGAAAGAAATCACCCAACAATACCTTTGTTGTCATATGTCATGATTGGCTTTCCTACTTACTATTTAATGATTCTCAAAGAAAAGCCACTAGAGTTGTAAGGAAGATAACATGTTTGGATGTCTTACAAATTTTAAATCTAACTTCAATTAAATTTCAAATACCAAAGTGAAGAGGAAGATTTGGAAATCTTACACATATTAGAGTTGTTTGTGACAACGATGGAGGTTGGTCAAATTTTAGAAGCCATGGTTGAAAGGAGAGACTTGATTTGACCCAAAAGCTAAGGTCCTTTAAAAAATAATTTTGGAAGATCCTTTGTAGTCTTAAAACTTACAAATAGAAAATACCTTGGAGTAAAGGAGGAGCTCATAGTTAGGAGTCTTGTTTTATTCAACCAACCACAAAGTGCTAACACAAATTTCCAAACCTAGTCTTCACTACATCTTTGAAGGAAGATGGTTGGGAAGTGGAGGGTGCATTGGCACCTATGGCTCATCCAAAATGCTTAAGAGAAAATACATTATAGCATCATCGTTGATGACATCATATGCTATAAGGAAACCTTCCATGAATTTACTTTCCACATGTAGAAACCTCTAATGGTTTGGTATGATACACTCCTTAGTGACTTGGTATGACACACTCCTTAGTTTGAATTGGAGAAATACCCTATGGGCATGCATACATTCAACAATAGCCTTTGTTTATGACAAAATAAGATTTCAATCTTTTATTTTTTCAGTGTACCTTTACACATTTAAAAAAAATTTGCTATTTTAATTATTTTTTAATATTTTCTTTTATTTTAACAATGATCAAATATTTTGATGCTTATTATAGATTACGATCTATAAAAAAATTTATTTTATTACTTATAAATTAAATAATACATATAAAACTTAAAACACATTTAAAATAATAATAATAATACAAACGTCCACATGGGGTAGCTCAAGTGGCAATGGTCGTGGAAATGAAGTCTCACCGAACTGGAAGTCTTGGGTTCAAATCTTGGGCTACCCTTCCCCTGTAGTGGGTCAAATCTTGGGCTACCCCTCCCCTGTAGTGGGTTATACAATAGACATGTAAATAGGAGAGTCCTACCAAAGCTTACAAAAAAAAATAATAATAATACAAACAAAACCACACATCTGGTACATAGCGTATGTCCAAGGAATGAAACTTTAAAACATTGATACATTGAAATGTATATATTGTGAGAAAGCATTGATGCATTGAGTTTTGCTTGTAAATGTAGATATATAAACCAAAATACCATTTCATCCAGGATATTCAATAAATACGGGTTTATATGTACAACTTGGTACTATGAGCACCCTTTTCGTTCTCCAAAAGTTACTTAAATTATCAATTTCGCAGCACTTATATTTCATTGTCCCCGTTTCACTAATCAACTTCGTAGATGCATTTCAAGGCCTGGCTTCTTATTCCGTCTGACGATATCCAATCTGCTAGACCGGTCAGACTGCCTTTATTTAGTTGTCCCTATTAATTTTAGTAGTAGATTTTTAACGTCTTTTGCAAACAACCTCCCTTATTTTCTTGCTCCTCCATATTACTTTAGTAGTAAATGCTTAGCGCCTTTTGCGAGACAAATTCTGCTTTGCCAATGCTTCAAACAAACTGCCGTCAAACAATCTTCTTATTGATTCTTTCTCCAAAAGGCCATGGTTGTTCTGGGCGATAACGTAGAAGGTGACCCATTCCAGCTCTGCTGCGGCCCTGGGGCAGCCCAAAAACTCAATTGTGATAACCATAATATTTCAGCTTCCGTGGTTCTGTACGCAGGAAAAATAAATGAAATAAAAATGAATACTAGGGCTTACCATCCAAGAAAGTCATTTGCATTTCTATTGGCGTTCAGCATGCACTGGATCTCCCAGAATGTGAGTTTGTCTTGATGTTTTATAGCGTATTTGCTGAAGATGGCATCAAACTTGGAAGGATCGAACCTCCCTTCACTGACGTAGCTCTCTGTGTCGCTACCATTAGCTTTGCTCTGTGGATGTTCTCAATGTATAAAGGAAATTTCAGTGATGGTATCCATCCCTGAACCAAATGTCAACATTGTCTTAGAAAAACAAAATAGATGACGAAATATCATACGTCAAATATACATGCGAGCTTCTTAAGTTAAAATTACTTTCACCAATACACTTACGGGAAGAGTATAGTAGCTGAACGATACGTTGATGACCACTGATGAGAAAAGCTAAAAGGGAACATTAAATCCTAGGGCACGAAAGCCTGCAAATCCAATCGGGTTAAGCTATTTTAACATTCCAGTTCTCATTTCCACGGGTAGATTAAATAGGAGAGAAAAAAAGCAAGAATTTACGAGTGTTTACACGTGATCAAAATTAGATAGAAGTAGGTTTGCAGAGAAACTATCTCAATGACGCATGACAAAACTAGGTTAATGACGCGAGACAAAACTAGGTTACTGACGATACATGGATTGGAACGGGATTTGTCTACAATGTTGGAATCACTCCTGTTGTTATACCAAAATTCTCAGACACACAGGATTGGAATGGGATTTGTCTAAAATGTTGGAATCTTACACCAAAATTTTCAGATGTTAGTAAATTGATTATTTCCAGGTATTAATAAACAGGTTAGAAATTGATTATTTCCAGGTATTAATAAACAGATTAGAGTAAACTAATCTTTTAGAAGTTATTAGGTATATGTTATCTAATGTTTAACAATCTCCAGGTTTAAGAATCTCGAAGTGTATTTCAAACTCCGTATCTTTGGCTCTCATACCACTAATTAGAATCACTGTTACAATAAAACTAAAAGATATTGAAAAACAGATGTATCACCTGAACTAAACAGGTCCTGAAAAGTTGTAGATATTGGAAAACACATTATAACACTAAATTATTCAATACCCAACACACCAAAATATATCGGTTTATGATCTTTATTTTGTGATTTGAAATAAAAAACAATCCGTTACTTGGTGTCTCACACCCGGTACCAGCTTACGGGTAACCAGAAGTAATTTTTCCAATTTAGAGGCTAACAATTCCCACATATCTATATATTTTATTATTATATAATATAAGTGTACAATATTGTATATCTATTATTATTGTATCATATAAGTATACACCTGTATCTTTAATGCATAGTAAATTGAGTGTTAAAATTATAAAAATCTACATATTTCATTCTGGAATTGAACTTCTGATTTAAAAAAAAAAATATATGTAACTATTATATTTCATTTAAAAACAATTAAAATGCTTATTATATATATATTCAAAGGGTATCTATTTACAATTTATATATTTAATTTTCTTTTCTTTTTTTATTTCAATTTATTAATTTTTAATTTTAATTACATTGACAAGCTAGAAGGTTGTTTAGAGGAAGAAGGATGTGCTAGCACGATCTTAGCTGTGATAGTCATCATCTTTCTTCTCTAGGCTAACAATATCGTTCTTCTCACAAGGTGTCCATCTGATCTTGATAAGCAACTTAGACTTCTTAAGGATTTCTGCTCTACCATGGGTATGATTGTTAACACTGACAAAACAAAAGTTATGATTATTACGCTAATTTTATGTATGACAATAGTAACTTGGAGAAAGTGTCTTCCTACAAGTACCTAGGAATTGATATTCATCACAAGCTCAACTGGAACTATAGCATTGAGAAAAGGATTAATTGGGGGTAGAAAGCTTATTTTGGTCTTGAAAATAATTGTAAAATGGCAAACCTCCTAATGTGGGATAGAAAGAAGTTCCTCTTTGAAACTTATATGGATGTGAGATTTGGGGTTGTAGCATCTCTAGAGAATCCTGGAGAAAGATTGAGCAAATCCAGAAGCATTTTAGAAAGTATAACCTAAAAATTAAAATCAACACACCCTATCCTATTCTCCTTATAGAAGTGGGTCTTTCCCTTATCGAGAGCCTAGCTATGGCTATGCTTCTATTGTACAAGCACAAATTCAATAACATAGGAGACCATAGACTTCCTAAACTAGTTTTAAATTCTAGCCAAAACCACCTAAGGCTCAAGGAAGGCTGGTATAAAGACACCAAGACCTGGTTAAACCATTGGGAGATCTGACAATGTTGCATTGCAAAACGTTAATAACATTAAAAATATTGTTACTTTTAAGTTCAAAGAAAAATGTGGTGTGAGAAAGATCTGTGAACTAAAAGAAAATAAAGATATTATAAGGAGGTCAACAACCCCACCCTAGAAGATAAAAAGTATCTCTCTGTTTTAACTAGCTCAAAGAAGAAAATTAATATAGCCAAGATTAGAACGAACTCTCATGAGCTCCATAGTGAAACGAGTCATTGGGCAATTTCTAAAACACCATGGATGGAAAGGTTCTGCAATCTCTGTGAGAATACTAACATGGAGGATGAAAATCACTTCCTCTTAGAGTGCCTGGCCTACAACCACATTAGATCTCAGTTTCAAAATCTCTGTTGCAATACTGACCTTCCTAGCCTTTTATGATGTCAAAATTATAGTGAGCTCAGAAGGCTTCTCTCCAAGCTTTTTGAGCATAGGAATAAAATCTTAAATCAAACTAAATAATTGTTTGGTCTTAGTGGATGTTAACCACCACCACCACCACCACCACCATCATCATCATCATCATCATCATCATCATCAATTTTATATTAGAAAGATATAAAATTTCATACATTACAATCCATATATTCAATTTTTTTCTTTTCTTTTCTATTCTAGTCTATAGATTTTTAATTTTAATTATGTCTCTTTACTTTTATATATAGATAGTTATATAATAAGATTTAATGATTTTTAATTAATAAAAAATAAAATAATTAAATTTTAATATATTATAAAATAAAAAACTATTTATACAATCTTTTATATTAATAAATATGTAAAATATAATAAAAACATAATTAATATAAAATTAGCTTGAATAAACAATGATACTATTAATTATATTAAAAAAAAAAATATTTTAATAAATTTAGTATATGAACATCTTAGAATATAAATATGAATAGGTTTGGAGTTGTCTTATAACTAGTTTTTTTGTTAAGAACTAGTTTTTTTCAGATTTAAGTGAACAGGTAAATGGTCCACGACACAGAGGCATCTAGCAAGAGCGAAAACTTGTTCCTTACTGACCACCAACATGGTAATTCCAGATGCCTTGGTTTCCTTCCATAACAATGATGAATCAACTTACATTCTAGGCTGTATAACAGACAATAATGACTATCCTCACTATTAATTTGACAAATTAATATAAATTTTCTAATTAAAAAAAATGTATATATATATATATATATATGAAAGTATATAATAATTGCTCTCATATGCTCTATATTTCAATGGATTAAAACTCATAGTTGTGGTTGTAAAAAAGGGCAAAATTTGAACAAATGAAATGAAAAATGTGTGACCTCTGTAAGTATAGCAGGGATAAATAATTCCGTCCTTGTCGATATTGGAAAACGCCACATGTTGCTGGAGAACGCTCATGTCGTTGTTTCTGTGATCCATGGACCCATTTATATGCTCCGGATCCACCGCTTCTGGAGCTCTTGCAAAATCTAGATGAGGAGCCCATTGAAATGTTGAAACATTAATTCTACTTGCCGTGCGGGAGCATTAAACGGCGACACAAAACCATTTCCTGAAAACCACAAATTATTTCGCACCACTTTTCGTAAAAAGTTGTTTCTGTCAGAGGGCCTCCGAACACCCCGACTTGCTGCCACGCGTCTTGTGTACGGACACAAAACCACCCACTCCCCGGAAGCTAAAGTTCGTTTGGTTTGTGTGAGCTTGGTGTGCAAAATGCCTTCGATCAAGTCAACGGACATGCATCTTTGTCAACTTGCCTGAACCTTATTGCCTAACCACGCACGTGAAAAAATTAATGTAATTAATGGTGTTTCGTAAATTGTATGAAAATGTTGGTAAGTGTTTTAATTTTTGTTTGCACAGATGTACAACGAACTAAATAATGGTATGGGTGCGAATTAAAGAATGGTATGGGCAAGTCAACATTTTTTTTAATATTTTTGATATATGAGTCGTGTGGTAATGAAATAAAATTAGAGCAGGGGATGAAGTAAAAAAAAAATGTGGGTTCGCAGCAGTGAAGAAGAACACAGCAGTGTAAAAAGAAAAAGACTCCCGACAGTAAAAATTTTGGATTCCTTCTTACAGGTGCTTGTATTGGTTTGTTGAAACCAATGGGAAGGCAATTTATTTTTTTTATTTTGAATATGAAAGGTGAAATCCCGAGCATTTCTAATGTAATGAAAAATTTCACACAGTGGTGAATGTGAATTTTTTTTTATTTTACAACAGTAAACTTATTTAAGAAATTTTTATAGCATATGTAAGAATTTCATTTTACAGTGGTAAATGAGTAAATGTAAAAGGTCTTTTACAGTAGTAAATGTGAATGTAGATTTTACACAGCAGGTAAAAATCATTTGTAACAGAGGCAGAGTAATTTTGTTTTTGGTGAATCCGTCATAGTAAGAGGAAGAAATATGTATCAGAGTTTTTATTAATGAATATAAAGGTTTTATTGGTGTGAAAAATTTTTGTCCTTAGAAATTTTATTTGCTTCCCTGTGTAAAAGATCCTGAGGAGAAAAACAGTATTCAGTGAATTGTTTGTTTTTGGGATTTTACAAGAAAAATCCCCAACAGTGGTATCAGAGCAGGTTCAGGCTCTTTGAGGTGATAATGAAACTGAAGGAAGGTTCTTTTTGTTGCAGTAGTAAATCTTCTCCAGCAAAGTGAAGTCTCAGATAAAAGGATTCAGGTATTCCTCAAAGTTTTTTCTGTGTAACTGCTGAAGAAACAATCAGTATTTTAAATACATAGTCAAGGATTTAGAAGCATAGTTAAAGAGTGTTAAAATGGCCAGCACCAACACCAGCATGGGTATGTTTAATCCTCAATTCCCACAGTTCAATGGGAAAAACTATGACTATTGGGCAATAACCATGAGAGCCCTGTTTGCCTGTCAAGATTTATGGGAATTAGTTCAAGATGGTTTTGAAGAACCAACAAATGAAAACGAGTTTAATAGATTAACTTAGGCAGAGAAAGATCTATTAAAGAGCAATAGGAAGAAGGATTCAAAAGCACTTTAATTTTTGTATCAAGCAGTGGACCAGAGTGTGTTTCCAAGGATAGCAGCAGCTAAGAAATCCAAAGAAGCATGGCAAACCCTCAAGACAGCCTATCAAGGCATGCAGAAAGTGAAGACAACAAAACTACAGTTGTTGAGGAGAGATTTCGAGAATCTGAACATAAAAGAGTCAGACAATATTGACTCATTCTTCACACATGTGATTGGTTTGGTCACACAAATGAGGACTCCTGGAGAAGTTCTTGAAGAAAGGAGGATTGTGGAGAAACTATTGAGGGTCCTACCCTCAAAGTTTGATGTGATTGTCACCACCATAGAAGAGACAAAGGATCTCTCAAACTTTTTAGTTGATGAACTTCATGCATCACTGATAACTCATGAGCAGAGGTTGAGTAGAAATGAAAACTCATCTCTAGAGCAAGCCTTCAAGACCCAGATGTCCTTTGGAAGAGGAAGAGGTCAAGGCAGAGGAAACAAGAGAGGAAGAGGCAGAAGCCAAAACAGAGGTGGAAGGAACAACCCAGCAAATGCTCAAGGAAGAGGCAGCAATCCAAATCAGAACCAAGGCCAAGGCAGCAACCAACAAAGAGGACTACATCATGCTCAAGGACAAAGGTATGAAAAATCCAATGTCCAATGTTATTCTTGTAAAAAATATGGGCACTATGCCAGTGAATGTAGGGAGAAGCAACATGATATAAGTAATAGTTCTAGTGAAAATATCACTAGAGAAAATATCAGCCAAAATAATGTTTTATTAGCTTGTAACATGGCTGAAACAAACAGTGAAGACATATGGTTTTTAGACTCAGGTTGTAGCAACCATATGACAGGAAACATAGCCCTGTTTTCTGCTTTAGATCAAAACATGAAATCAGAAGTTACACTTGGGACTGATAACAAAATTTCTGTTATGGGAAAAGGAGAAGTTAAAATATTTACAAAGAAGGGTGAAAAGAAAACCATAGCAGATGTCTACTATGTCCCTGGAATGAGATGTAACCTCTTGAGTATTGGACAATTTGTCCATAAGGGGTACAATCTTTTCTTTAAGAATGATGTATGAACCATCATGGATATAGCACCCAGCAAAAGATGTATTGCTGAAGTGAAGATGACAAGGAACAGGATGTTCCCTCTCAGAATAAGGGCATATTTGAAAAACAAAGAAGTGATTGCAGCAGTTACCCAAGAGGCTTTCCAAAGTGTGCCAAAGGATGAAAATTGGTTGTGGCACTTGAGATTTGGACATCTCAACTTTGGAGGTCTTAATTTGTTGAGAAGAAAAGGAATGGTAAGAGGATTACCATTGATAGAGAAACCAAACAGCCTTTGTGAAGGTTGTATCTTGGGAAAACAACATAGAGAAAGTTTTCCATCAGGGAAAAGCATAAGGGCAAAGGCACCCTTAGAGATTGTCCACTCATATGCATGTGGACCAATGCAAACTCCATCACTAGCAGGCAGCCAATATTTTCTAACATTCAGTGATGATTTCACCAGAAAGACTTGGGTCTATTTTCTTAAGAACAAAAGTGAAGCGTTTGAAAACTTCCGAAATTTCAAAGCACTTGTAGAGAACCAAAGTGAGCTGCATATCAAAGTCTTAAGAACTGATAGAGGAGGTGAGTATATCTCCAAGGAATTCCTACGGTTTTGTAGAGAAAATGGAATTCATAAGCAATTCACAGCTAGGTACACCCCACAACAAAATGGAGTTGCTGAAAGGAAGAACAGGACAATCATGGATATGGCGAGGAGCATGTTGACGGCAAAGCATTTGCCAAACGATTATTGGGCTGAAGTTGTAAATTGTGCAGCGTATATTTTGAACAGGTGTCCTACAAAAGCAGTGATGAATAAAGTGCTGGAAGAAGCATGGAGTGGAGAAAGCAAGGAGTCACCCACATGAAAGTTTTTAGATCTGTGACCTATGGACACATTCCAGATCAGCTAAGGAGGAAGTTGGACAGCAAAGGCGAGAAATGTCTTTTCATTGGATACAGTGAGGAATCCAAAGCTTACAGGTTGTATATCCCATCTACCAAGAAATTTTTTTGTGAGCAGAGATGTTCAATTCATTGAAGAGGAAGCTTGGGATGGAAGCATAGAGAAAACAATGAATGTTAAACATTGTTTGTCTCATGATGAAGATGATGAGGAGATGGCTGAAACACATCCCCAAACAGCAGCGCCAACACAAGGACAACAAACGACACCCTTGAGGAGAAATGAAAGTGCTTCTCTAAGCACACCACAAAGTGGAAATTCAAGTGCATCTTCAAGCACTTGCACACCGAATGAGAGAGGTAAGAAATTCAGAAATTTAAGTGACATTTATGATGAAGGAATGAATTCCTTATTTGCCTTGTATTGTCATATTGATGATCCTATTCATTTCGAAGATACAATTAAAGATAAGAAGTGGACAGAAGCTATGGATGAGGAGATGAATGCCATAGAGAGAAACAAAACATGGGAGTTGGTTGAGCTACCAAGAGGTAAAGAAGTCATTGGAGTCAAATGGGTTTATAAGACCAAGTGAAATGTTGAAGGCAAAATTGAAAGACACAAGGCAAGGCTGGTTGTCAAGGGATACAAGTAGCAGTATGGGAGAGATTATGAGGAAAATTTCGCACCGGTTGCAAGAATGGAAACCGTGAGAGCAGTGCTGTCCATAGCAGCACAAAACAAATGGAAAGTTTACCAAATGGATGTGAAGTCAGCATTCCTGAATGGAGTATTAATGGAAGAGGTTTATATTAAACAACCTCTAGGCTATGAGAAAAAAGGTGAAGAGCACAAAGTGTGCAAATTGAAGAAAGCTCTTTATGGGCTGAAGCAAGCGCCAAGAGAATGGTACAGTAGGATAGACTCCTATCCACTAGAGAATGGATTTGACAAGTGTGAGGGAGAACCCACAGTCTACATCAAAGAAAAAGATGGTAAATTGCTAATTGTTGTGTTATATGTTGATGATGTGATTTTTACAGGTAATGATGACTACCTCATTGAAAATTTCAAATCAGTTCATGAAAGAGGAATTTGAAATGACTGACATGGGTTTGCTGAGATACTTCTTAGGAATAGAAGTAGATCAAAATGAAAATAGAATTTTTATCTCTCAAGCAAGATATGTAAATGAAGTGTTGGGCAGATTTAATATGCAAGAGTGCAAGGCAACAATCACTCCCACAGTAATGGGATTAAAACTCAGCAAAGAGGACAGCAGCAAGGATTTTGATCCTAGATTGTACAAGAGCATAGTTGGTAGCCTTATGTATTTAACTGCAACTAGACCTGACATAATGTTTGTTGTTAGTTTGATTTCCAGATTCATGGAGAGGCCAAAGGAAACACATTGGCAAGCAGCAAAGAGGATTCTGAGGTATGTCAAAGGTACTAAAAAGTTTGGCATCTTATATAATGTCTCAGAACATTCAGATTTAGTTGGATACACTGATAGTGATTGGGCTGGAAGTGTAGATGATCGAAAAAGCACTTCCGGTTATGTTTTTCACATGGGTTCAGGAGCCATTTCATGGGCTTCTAAGAAGTAGTCCATTGTAGCATTGTCTACAGCAGAGGCTGAATATGTGGCAACTACAGTAGCAACATGTCAAGCAGTTTGGATGAGAAGGATGTTGAGGAGCTTAGGCCAAGAGCAGGCAAAAGCGACAGTGATTTTTTGTAACAATAGCTCAGCTATTGCATTATCAAAGAATTCAGTGTTTCATAAGAGAACGAAACGCATTGACACGAGGTTTCATTACATCAGGGAATTGGTGAGCAATGGAGAAATTATCTTAGAACATTGCAGGACTCAGGAACAGGTTGCAGACATTTTGACAAAGCCACTGGATCAGAAACGCTTTGAGTTTTTGAGAAAATGTTTGGGTATGACTGAATTCCCAACAGTTGAAATTAAAGGGGAGTGTTGAAATATTAAGTTCCAACTGGCCGCATTAACTCTGGAAAACCACTTCACAAAACCACTTCACAAAACGACAAATTATTTCGCACCGCTTTTGGTAAAAAGTTGTTTTTGTCAGAGGGCCTCCGAACACCCCGACTAGATGCCACGCATCCAGTGTACGGACACAAAACCACCCACTCCCCGGAAGCTAAAGTTCGATTGTTTTGTGAGAGGTTGGTGTGCGAATTGCGTCCGATCAGGTCAACGGACAATCATCTTCAACAACCTGCCAGAAAGTTAATTTTACTTTTACCGCACGTTTTATTTAATGCATTAAATGAATGTGTCATTGTCTTAGGTAAAGTCTTTAATGTTTACATGCGGCATGTATTTTTTTTGGTTAACCCATATAGTATTGGTTGTATGTGTGTTGACTTTGTATTAGCATTGCACACGGGATGAGAAGCAGAGGGTTCACAACAGCGAAAAAGAACAAGAAAAAAAACACAGCAGTGTAAAAATTGAAAAGACCGAATGAAATTTGGATTCCTTCATACAAGTGCATGTATTGGTTTGTTGAAACGAATGGGATGCCAATGTATTTTTTTTATTTTGAATATGAAAGGTGAAATCTCGAGCATTTCTAATGTAATGAAAATTTCACACAGTGGTGAATGTGATTTTTTTTTATTTTATAGCAGTAAACTTATGTAAGAAATTTTTACAGCATATGTAAAATTTTCATTTTACAGTGGTAAATGAGTAAATGTAAAAGGTCTTTTACAGCAGTAAATGTGAATGTAGATTTTACACATCACTGTAAAAATCATTTGTAATATAGGCAGAGTAATTTTGTTTTTGGTCAATCCCTCACAGTAAGAGGAAGAAATATGTATCAGAGTTTTTATTAATGAATATAAAGATTTTATTGGTGTGAAAAACCTCTGTCCTCAGAAATTCTATTTAGCTTCCCTGTGCAAAAGATCCTGAGGAGAAAAACATAGCATTGCTCTGTATTCAGTTTGTTTGTTTGTTTTTGGGATTTTACCAGAAAAATCCCCAACACTTTTGTTGCACCCAAGCATGCAGGCGATAACACAGGATTTGTGGGACAGTAAATATCATTTCGATTCGGTGAAGAATCATCATCTTCCACCAGCCATGCTTTCATTGACCAATCCATACTCCCGCTGTAAACAAGAAAGCCCCTAGAATTGGAAACGTCAACGGTGGGCACGATGGACTTTACTCGTCCACTATGTCCCGGGAACACCACCAACAACGAATCGAATCCATAAATATGGTCCTCTCTCCATATCTGTATCGTCTTGTCGACCAACCGAAGGAGATTCTTAACCATGGCCAGACACAACACTGCAACCCTCTTAAAAAGGTCGACATGTTGCAGCATCGAATTCATCTAGATGGTTTTTTCTCGTTCCCACACATTAATAGCCCCGTCGACCCATCCTGAGTAGAGAATCTCTCCCTCTGTGCACGTTCACTGCACGTCTACTGCAACAGATTGTTGGACGCTGAGAGTTTGTGTGAGAACATGCTTTGCATTTCCTATAATCAGAGCCCATACTTTGACACTTTTACTATGCTGTCAACCGAGCCGGTAAAGAGAAATCCATGGGCAACAATGGCTACGGAATTGACAACATCATCGTGAGCTGTGGGGTTTTGGCTCAAGAACCTGAATGAAACACACTTTGTTCCTTGTTATAAGCGAGTAAGAAAAAGGCATTACCGTGCCTAATCCAAAGAGCACGGGGATGAGTCTGAACCTGTACATAGTTTTTGGGATTCAACTTTAATAGTAGGAAGTGTGCATACCCAACGCCATAAAATTTTCAAGGGCGGCATCATATGTAGATTTTCTGATCGTGTCGGGCGCTGAAAACGTAGTCTCATCTTTCAATCACCAGAACCTTGATGGATCCATTGCCACAGTCTTTTGATTCTCTGTGCAGTTGTACATCATCCCTTTCTCTACACCTTGCGTAACAAAGGTCACTGTGTCTAAAATTACCCATTCCCACAGTCTTTTTCTTCTCTGTGTGGTCAGACACGAGCCCTTGTTCCCTCCCACTGCCCGCAAAACTACCCCTTTCTAGTTCAGTTATTAGCAACGATGCATCGTCGGTGCCTGGAAAACTACTTTAACTACCTTGACCGCAACATTCTCCACCCAATGCCTGATCCAATGCCTTAAAATGTTCTAATCATCTAACATACAACATCAACGACCCACCAATATACAGAGTGTCATGGAAGGGGATTTCTTCTCATAACAACGATTATGATTTTATGCTTATTATTATATAATTTTTTTTTTAATATATAGGGGATATGGGGATAAACCACCTTGATTTTTCCATTATTTTATTGTTTTATATTATTTATAATATAATTACATTATGGCATTTATAATTATATAATTATAATATTTAAT
>APFE031181230.1:0-10212 GCA_000404065.3 Pinus taeda | reverse complement strand
ATGGCAACACCCATGGCAAGGCTCTCAATATGATGAAAATTAAGAAGTACGTAGGAGAACAATTCAGAAGATGCGTACCTGCAGGTACGCTATGTAGGGACCGCATCCAGACACGCAGGTTACCCATTCATGAGGTGCGTACCCCCAGTGCACACACTTCAAGGCAGTAAAGCGCGCACACGTGGGGTTTCTTATGTTTAACCCCTGGTATTTAGCCGACGGGTATTGGTTTGTTATGGTTTTTGCCCGTGGTATTGGTCCATGATTTGAGGAAGAGCTTGCCTATATAAAGCAAAGGAGATCATTTGGCTTGTGTATGCTTTTGGGTTGAATATCTTAAGATCTGAAATATTGGGTTCTCGGTTTAAAAGCTTGATCTATAAAAGAGAAGCTGAAAGCGAATCTGTGAAGGGTGATCTCTCGAGCGCAAGATCAGATCTGAACATCTGACTGTATTTCGGCCCTAATCAGAGGTACGCAGGTGATTAACGGTGCAAGTGCGTGGGCACGTAGAGCAGAAGAAGGATAAGTGCGTAGGTACACAGGGGCGACAAAGGCGCAGTGCGTGGGTACGCAGAGGCAACGAGGGTGCAGTGCGTGGGTACGCAGAGCGGCAGTGGTTCAGGTGCGTACCCACAGTAAACGTATGCGACGCGATAGTCTTTTTGGGTGCGTGCCTACTGTGGCAGTATGCGGCGCGATAGTGCATTTGGGTGCGTATTGTACGTAGCTCAGTAGAAGAAGCAGTGCGTGGTCACGCAGTGCAGTAGAAGGAACTCTGCGGGTATACACAGAGAAGCAGAGGGTGAAGTGCGTAGCGACGTAGGCCAAAGAAAGGAAAGTTGCGTATCTGTCTCATGACTCTCTGTTGACTGAATTTTTCTGTTGATAAGGTGTTCTGGGTTTAGTTCTATGTTGTTGATCTGGTTACTACTGTTGATGACTGTATAATTTACATGTATTTGATGATCATTTGATGTATATGGATCCAGTTTGAAAATTTATGAAAAGTGGTCCTTGAAAAGAAGTAGGGGGTTGTAGCTCCCTTTCAGGAGAGACTGGAAAACGAGAGAGAGTTGTAGCTCTCAGCAGGTGGCAGCCTGCGTACTGGTAAAGGACTGCACCAGTACAAGACCATTGTAAAAGGAGTTTCTAATTTGAAAGAAGATAGAGACATATTGCAGCAGGTGGTTTTCACCCACATTGGGTTTCCACCTTATATCTGGTGTTCTTTGATGTGACTGTCTGTTTTTCTTGTTCATGCTCATTAATTTATGGTACTGATATGCAAAAATAATTCAAAGTATAAATAAGAAAGATTTGGTAAAAGAATTTGATAATACTGATTCACCCCCCCCCCTCTCAGTATTATTGTCAAAAGGCTAGGGTTAAAGGTAAAGGAGGCAAGTAGTACTAAAAGAAAATTAATGAAGACAGATAATCGAGCCACAATAGTTTCAATATCTTAGAAGAAGAAGTTGGAAACAACGAGACAAACCAGGAATTGGAGAATATTCCCACTGAGAAGGAAAGGGATGCTAATATGGAGGATATACCATAAAAAAACAAACAAAAGGATGATATGCTGAGCATTATGGAGCTCAGTAGGGACCATGAGATGACCCCAAGTGAGGTTGGAACAAAATACCATGAACTGCAAGAAATTCTAGAGAGGGAGAATTTAGATCTAGAAAAGTTTCTGGAGCAGGGAATCACCAAAGGGGTAGACTCTCTGCCAAAAGAGGAGTTTGACAGGGTTCAACAGCTTTTCCTTTGGAGATCACAAATGAAGTGTTTTGGAGTCAAAATAAACCATGATAGCCAGGAGAATATAGGGGTGAAAATGATGGAGGATACACCAGTGAATTCTTCCAAGAACCCAGGTAGGAAAAGAGGAAGAAAAAAAATAGAATGAGTTGCTGATTGAATGTGGGAAACTTATGATTAACTCAGGTAAGATGAGGGATCTTACCAGTTACTCCTTTACAAACCTTTCTTAATGAAGCATACAACCTGGAATATTAGGGGTCTAGAAAGTAAAAGGAAACATAGAAATATTAGCAGTAGAATAAAAGAAGAAAAAACAAATATGTTTTTTATTCAGGAAACAAAATGTTCGATGGACAAGATCAGAGAGATACACAACAAATGGTTAATCAAGTATGAGTATCTAGAGGTTAAAGCAGACAACTCGGCAGGTGGGATTATTAGGCTATGGGATCCTCAAAAACTTGGAATCCTGGATGTTGAAGCTTCTAGGAACTATCTATCGTTGGTGATTCAACCTTTGGGTGATAAGGAGATCAACATGATCACAACGTCTATGGTCCTCAAAAACTAGAAGATAAACTTAAGCTTCTCACCTCCCTTGAGGAGCTGAGAGAGATGTATCCTAATATGCCCTAGATTCTGGCAGGAGATTTCAATATGATCAGATCTCTTACATAAGAAAAAAGGCGGTACCAGAAAACTAGGTAGAGACTCCATTGCCTTCCAAAACTTCATGAATAACATGGGGCTAGTGGACACCGAACAGTAAATGGCACTTTTACTTGCAACAATAAGAGGGGAGGGGCTTCTGAAGTCACCTCTAAACAAGATAGATCCATAATCTCATAGGACCTCCTTCTCACATGCCTTGATATGTCAACTTTAATCCTTCCCTTCGAAGGCTCGAACCACTGGCTTATCCAGTTTGAAGCTACTTTTATGGGTACACTGAGGAATATAAATTTTAGGTTTGAAAATGTATGGCTCTCTCACCCTGACTTCACCAACAATATTGACATATGGTGGACGGAAGATATTCCCGTTCAAGGCACTAAAATGTTCATGTTACAGCGGAGACTTAAACACATTAAATCTAGGGTTAAAGATAGGAACAAAAAAGAGTTTGGTAATATTTTTAAAGCCAAAACTGAAGTTGAGTAGAAACTCCACGGAGATTAATTAGATCATCATCACAGAATTTTTTACCGAGGAATAGAAAATTCAGGCTAACTCTCTTCAGAACGAATGGGAAGATCGGTGCATACAAGAGGATATTTTTTGGAGATAGAAATCGAGGGTGTAGTGGATTAGAGAAGGAGAAAGAAACACGAAATTTTTTCATAGATCAACCTTGGATCACAAATCATATAACATAATTTCAAAACTTAAAGATTCTCAAGAGAAAGAGCTCGTCTCTCACAAAGAAATGGAATTTGTCCTAGTTCAGCACTTCCTTAGCATAGCAAAGGAGCCTCTCATCGACAAATCTCGGTTCATTAACAAATTCACAAAGTTCATTCCTAAGCTTGTAAACAGGGAAGACAACCACAATCTTAACAGGCTAGTGCTTGAAGAGGAGGTTAGTGAAGTTATCAATGAGATACAAAATGGGAAAGCTCCTGGCCCTGATGGTTTCAATGTGGACTTCTTCAAAGCTTGTTGGAAAACAATCAAACAAGATATCCTTGATGTTGTGGAAGACTCTAGAAGATCCAAAATTGTATTGAAGGCTCTTAATGCCTCTTTCATAGCTTTGATTCCAAAGCAGGAAAAAGCTATGACAACGGACATATTCATATCCATAGCCTTATGTAATGTGGTGTACAAAATTATTTCCAAAGTGATCGCTAACATACTCAAGCCCCTTCTTCCTGCTCTCGTCTCAGAGGAGCAAACTGGATTTGTGGAAGGAAGATAAATTCTCAACAACATCATACAAGCTCACGAGGTGGTAGAATCTCTTAAGAGAAATAAGAAAACCGGTACGATTATGCATCTTGACCTAGCGAAAGCTTATGATAAGCTAAGATGGTCTTACATCAGGGTAGTGTTAAGAGCTTATGGCTTCGACCACAATTGGATAAGATGGGTTATGGCCCTTGTATCCACGGCTAGCTTCTCCATTTTTCTTAACGGCTTTCCCTCTATAACCTTTAATACTTCTAGGGGTCTCAGACAAGGGGATCCACTCTCCCCCTTCCCTTTGTTCTCATGAGGGAAGGGCTAGGCAGAGCGATCAAAATGACAATTGTTGAAGGAAGAATCCAAGGTTTGAAACCTAACCCGGATGGTGCTGCTTCTACTCATCAACAATTTGTGGATGACACAATGTTGTAGGGCATTCCTACGGTCAAGAAAGCCAGAGCTTCCAAAAAAATCCTGAACGACTTTGCTTTGGCCGCTAGTACAGAGGCAAGCCTTGACAAATCAAAGGTTTTCTTTTTCTAACACTGACATTGCTATTCAGAGGAACCTCACCAGAATTCTTGGGTTTCAAAGGGATCAGTTACCTTCCAAGTACCTTGGAATGCCTCTTACGGACAAACCTCTAAGCAAGGGAGTGTGGGAGCCAGTAACTAAAAAAATTCAGGACAAAGTCAGGAAATGGACCTGTAGGTCTTTGAATTTGGTGGGGCGTCTTGTGCTTACAAAGGCTGTCGTGCAGGCTATACCCATTTTCATGTTTTCAGCTCTTCCTGCTCTTAAAGGAGTTATGCAACAAATCAGGAGTATTCAACAAGATTTTCTTTGGGGCAAAGGGGAAGAGAAAAATAAGTGGGCTTTGGTAGCTTGGGACAAGCTTTGCAAACCTAAGGCCCATGGTGGTTTGGGGCTTCATGACCCTAAAACCCTCAGTAGAGTTTCGGGAGCCAAACTTTGATGGAGGTGGCTCAAGGAATCAACAACCCCTTGGGCCAATCTTTGGAAGTAGAAATATGCAAATAATTGGTAGGAGAGGGATCCTATCTGAATGTCAGGGCTCATCAAGGGCTCCCACATTTGGAACCTTGCTTGGGAGAATAGAGCCATTGTCCAGCAACATAGTTTCTGGGAGATCCGAGTTGGGAACCTTGCACGGTTTAGGAGGATAACTGGCAGCAAGAACCAAATTTGTTTAGAGAAGAACTAACCGCTCTCAAGAATGACACTAACAAAAAAGGTTTACTTATGGTAATTGACTTCTGGGATTAGGTAAGGGACAATGGTAAATGGAGAATGTGGAAGGATCTTGGTTTTAGTGAAGAGAGTCCTTTGAAGGCCCGGGTGGATTCTCTTGCTCTTGACTTGGAACAGAGGAAGATTTTGGTGTCATCCTTGTTTGACCAACTGAGATGGGGACGAAACACCAAAGGCACCTTTAACCTCAAAGAAGCTAAACAAATGGCCATAGGTTTTGATTATCAAAACCCTGATCAGGTTTGGAATGACCTTTGGCAGAACTTGTAATGGATGAAAATCAAGTTGTTTATGTGGTTGGTTCACCAAAGAAAATTATCACATGGGATAATCTTCTTAAAAGGGGATTTGTTGGCCCATCCAAATTCCATCTGTGTGGCTTATAGGAGGAGATGATGGAACATTTACTCAACTTCTGCCCATTCACCTCTACCTTGTGGGATTGGGCGCCCTCAGTCTTTAGGCAAACTGACAGGGACAAACTCAGCATCACCAACACTTCGAAGAATTGGAGGAAAGACTTCTCAGGTAATGAAATCATTAACAAAGCTTTGACTTTGGTTCTAGGCTTTATTATTTGGGATGTCTAGAAAGAACGCAATGGTAGGATTTTCAAGAACAAAATAGGCTCGACCCAAAAAATCATTGCCCAAATATTACGACAGCTCAAAGATATAGTTGGAGCCCTTATGTGGAAAATTATTGAGAACCCTCCTTCACCCCAGGATGCTCGCATACTGTTGTAGTTGGGTCTCCATTCTCTGGTTCCCCAAGGCACTGACAAGGGTGTGAGCAAAACAACTGCTAGTAAAGATATCTAACAACCTCCTCCTCATGGTTTTTTAAAAATCAATATAGATGGAGCCTTTAGGGGCAACCCAAGGATTGTTGGATTTGGTAGTGTCATAAGAGATGAGCAGGGGCAAGTAAATGATATATTTCACAGTGATTTGGGGATTTCCACTAATAACATGGTGGAGCTCATGGCCTTAGAGCAGTGCTCGGAAATCTTGATGGAGTCAACTTTACACAACGCCATCATTGAAGCCGACTCTGAATTGGTCATTAATGCGGCCAAGAAAATGTGTAATGGAATGGCACCTGGAAAAGTGTCAAAACATTGGAGGCTATCATAGGTCTCTCAGCGTATTCATTCCCACTTGCGAACCTAAGAACTATCAGTTTCGTTCATGTGCGAAGAAAAGCCAATATGTTAGTTGATCGTTTGGCGAATGAAGGAGTGCTATGTAAGGAAAGCTACATTCGGTATGATTGGGATTCTACACCCTCTGGTAAACTGCGTGATGACTGTTAACGACAGGCAGCCAAATATATGGATTACTTCTAGACCATGAGTAATGAGCAGGAGGAAGACTAGCGGAAGTAGGAGAGTGCCGCGGTAAATCCTAATTGTCGATCCCACAGTCAATGCTTAAGTCAGAGCTAGCTACTGGGGATGATTATTTGGTAAACAACGTGCTAGTTGAAGGGCCACAAACCGTAGATTTTGATGGCCTTCGTTATTGAATGACTATCGGGTTTGAAAATGATCGGAGGTTAAGTCTACGAGCAGACCTGAAGATTTATAGATCAATGGTTTATAATCTTTATCGGCTTCGTAAAGTGGGTAAAGGTCGCGCTAGTTTCCAATCTGATATCATTGAGGACCGTCGGATCAAAAGGGGCTTGATCAAATGGATATTGGGTTTTAAAAGTGATCGGAGGTTAAGTCTTAGAGCAGACCAAAATTTATATAGACCAATGCCTTATAATCCTTATCGGATTCGTGAAGCGGGTAAGAGTTGCGCATGTTTCCGGTGCGATATCACTGAGGACCGTCAGATCATTTGAGTTCTTGATCGAAAGGATATCGGGTTTCAAAATGGGCGGAGGTTAAGTCCAAGAGCGGACCTGAAGTTTTATACACCATTAGTTTATTTTCTCTGTCGGCTCCGTGAAGTGGGTAAGGGTCGCGTAAGTTTCCGGTGCGATTTATTTAAGGACTGTGGGATCATTGGGGTTCTTATCAAATGGCTATCAAGTTGGAAAATGGTCGGAGGTTGTTGGCTGTTAATCATCAACGAGTTTGTCTTTTGTTGGTCTTTACGCTTGTAAAGATGTGTACCATATGTAATCTTTTTATTGGTTAATTGAAGGCTCCACTCTTACTTGACCAAAAAAAATAGGTCGCAGGTTCAAATTTGATGGGCTGCTCGGCCTCCATAACAAAATTTTAGACCACCCTTGGGAGGCCACATGGCTACCTTCGGATGGCCCATGAGGCCCTCCCCCATTGGTTCTCCAATTACATAGTCAACAACTAATTAATTAATAAACTAATCTCTAAGCCAATCACAAAGGCCAAATGGTGAAAACCCATTAGCCAATAAAATTCAAATTTTTTAACCAATCAGGAGAGGCCATGTGGCAGGCTGCCACTAGCCCAAAATGCCCAGTCACCTATCAATTTTGCCAAATTTTACCTCTTTGAGATTTCAATTAGAACACAATATTGGGAGCATATGATATCGGTTTTCAGTGAAATGAGTTTTGTTGGATTTAGATCACCAAGATCTACACATTGGTATAGTTTTTGAGAATTTTTGAACACTTTGAATTTTGAGCATAAATTTGATCACCTAATCACTTTACTTTCTTCGAGCTCCTTAAAACTTTATGTTGAAGAAACTACATGAGTTTCATTTTTGTGTCTTTTAAAACTCTTTAAATATGAAAACGGCATCGAGTTACCCCTTCACTAGACTTATTAAACATAAACAGTGTAGGACTCATCAATCATGACGAAGACTGAACCACTCCTTCCTCGGGTTCATTAAAAATACTCTGAAGGATGAAATTACAAGACAAGCACATGTTATCCCCCTCAATCTTGCGTAAAAATAAAGAGGTACTTGCCAATAATGGTGGGGGGGAACTGGGAAAGAACATTTTTTTTTGTATTGTAAGAAGGCATTATATCGCTCTTGAACATGACACTTAGTCACCTTTATGTCTGAGTTTCGGAATCCATTTGCCTCTGAATGGTTCATACCTCATTAAAAGTCTTCAAATTGGTTGTTGGTCCCATTTTTTATTTAAACGCTTCCAAGTCGAAATATCACGTCACCGATATGTTCAAGAGAAGTCCAACCTCAGTCAAAGCTACCTTGAAAATCATAACCTTCAATCGCGTCGTTCATCCCTAAGTTAGTCCTGAATCACTCCATTTTGTTCTTCAAAACTTAATACCCATTTCGTGTTGTTGATGGGGCATACATCAAGGCCCTCCTATGATGGGTCACTTCCTATCGACACTAGCTCATTATCCAAGAAGTTGAATTAGAAACCCCCTTTCGGTACCTTGGAGTCTACATGCCTTAGTGACAGGTTTCTCACTTTTGATGATAGGTTCTCATCATTGGTCTTCAATCAAATGATTCTATGAATGTTTCACTTCAAAACATTTAATCACACTTCATAGATTGTACTAGAGTACCTTGAGATCCATTGTCATTATTGGTGGTTTCTCTCGCAAATGTTAATGTTTACATCATTGACTGATAATCAGATGGTTTCTACCATGTTCGACTTCGAGACATTTACTCACATGGTTAGATTTATACATTAAGACATGGAGATCAAGACCCTGGATCTAGTTTCATCCATCTAGGCTACATGGAGTTATTAAATATTCATCATTGTAAACATAGATCCATTGATGGTTGCGTCCATATTGTGTATTTTGTTGACATGGATCTTCAGATGTATTTCTATACTGATTCTTTGAGATACTTGTACACTAAGTATGGGAATCCCTACCTCAGTGATGTTTATATGAAAGCATGATATGGCAATCCTTAATTATTTGTTTTAGGTCTTCTGGTCTAAACCATTGACATGATAAAGTGCTTCAGTCATCAAACATCCTTTATGGATTTGCACTAGGATTAATCTATTATGCTAAATTTTGTCACCATGATTGTCGATTCGGATCTGTCATTGTCTGATGAGTGTCTCAAGTGAATCTCCTATAAAGCTTGAAGTAAAACAATACCAGGGACAAAAGGAATTTTGGGTTGCACTGCTTAAAAGCCATTTTTGAGTATCTGCACACTTTTCCTAGCCATTACCTGTGCATGTGAAGTTTTTACCATTGTGGCCTTCACAACTCTGCACACTATCTTCCACTATAAACTGCACAATCCTATTCACGCAGGTAAAATAAAAAAGCAAGTTCTAGAAGCTTTGATGGAGGAATCTTATCCAAATTAGAAACCTCGAACTACTACATACTTGCACCCCATCCCTTGGTTCATGGAACTAAACTCCTCCTCTTAAGCATCATATCCCTTGAGGAGAGGAACTAGAAAACTCCTCCTCATGCCTATAAATTGAGCACAAGACTAGAGGATGAGAGAGACTTGGATTTGTAACCTTATGTTGTTGATTTTGGGTCTAAAGAGCTTTTCATCAATAGAAGGAATGAAGACCATTGGAAGAGGCTTGTGACATCAAGGTAACCAGGTTGTAAGCTTATTCTCCTTTGAATTTGATACAAAGTAGTTGTTCTTTCCTAATTGCGTCTATTTTGATGTTATTTGCGAGATTCCTTGATCACTCGCATGGTTTATAACTGATTATTGATTCAAATATGTTGTATGTTAAGTTAGGGATTTCATTTACCTTTGATTTAATATGTGAGATGCTTTGATCCCTTTTAATGTTTTTTGTCTATGTAGATCTATTTTGGAACATCATGGAGAAGTTGTGGAAAGCATTAGGAAATCCTCTATGGAATTGAGGAAAATTTGGTTGTGGAAAGCATTGAAACGACTTCTACAAGCACATCGCTAATAGGTAATTGATTCTTTGTATACTACATGTTTCATGTTTTAGTTATAGGCTAAGGAAGTGTAGCAATTCTTTTGATGTTTGTTACTAGGTTCTATTGGAAATCTAGGGAGATCCTTCTTGTCCGCAATAAGTGATTTGTCTGCATAACACAGTCCATTATCAAATCTTTGAACCTTCATCTCCTCATCCTTGAGGTAATGCACGTACCTAAACAACTCCAGAAATTTAGTCGTATACACTTCATATGTCATGGAACCCATCTTCAACTCATAGAACTCCTTAGCCTTTCCATCGTAATATCTCTCAGACAAATACTTCTTTTTTAAAAGTCTCTTAAACTCATGCAAACTCAACTCCTTTGTCCTAAAGTCTCTTACACACTTCACATATTCCCCCTAAATACTACCTTTA
>APFE031181224.1:19595-58945 GCA_000404065.3 Pinus taeda | reverse complement strand
CATGCGGTACATGCCTATGTTTGGAAGAGGACAATCTGGATGCAAATGGATTTCACGCTGAATCTCCCTCTTAGGAGGCAAACCTGTTGGCTCCTGAAATATCTCATGATATACATCAACTACATCATACAGATCTAATTTAATTTTTGGATCACAATTGTCAAATGAATCATGATTCACATCAACCTTGGGCTTAATCATAAGAAGAACAAAATTCTTACTTGAATTGACCAGCCTTTTTACCTGTCCTGCATTCACCATCGCTATATTTGTCTTCTTGCGATGAGCTCTAACAATGAACTCCTTGCCATCTTTGAAAATATTATATTTGTTTTCATGGCGATGAAAGATAGCTTTCCTGTCAAACAAGTAAGGAATTCCCAAAACAATTCCTGCTATATCAAAAGGTACCACATCAAGTTCAACTGTATCAATAAAATGTGCAGTAATTGCAAAGCGCAATGTGCACTTTCTTGAAACTTGTAAATTTGCATCCTTGCAAATCCATCCAAGTGGATATGGCTTCAGATGTGGAACGGTCTCAAGTTTAAGCTGCTTGACCAAGTCTTCTGATATAAGGTTTGCTTGTGACCCACTATCAAAAAGTGTGTCAATCTTAGTATGTTTTGAAATCACCCTCACATGAAACAGTGCAATTTTTTCTTCCTCATTAGGAGCTTGTACATGACAGTTTGAGGTACTAGTGCTGGCTTGAATTTCAATTTTTTTTCCCTTCAAGTTTTTCAAACCCATGGCTGCAATTTTGGTTTCATCCCCTAAATCTTGTGGTGTAGATGTAGTAGCAGCAGTTTTCTGTTTCCCTTTGGATTTGTTAAATTGAGGTCATTTTTCAGGATGTAATTTCCAACAGTTTTTCTCCTCATGGCCAGGTTTAGAACAATGTTTACAGATCACTTTCTCACTCTCCTGTTTGACAGATGCATTCTTTTTGCCCTTTCCCTTGGAGGTTTTCTCTTTGTTTTTCCCCTTGGCAGGCTTGTTTCTACCCTCTTCAACTGTGTTTTTTCCCCTTGCCTCTAAATGGGTAGCTTGGACACAAACCTCATCCAGGCTAGTAGGGTTAAACATCAAGATGGTGTGTTTAAGGTAGCTATGCAAGCCACCAATATATTTCAGCAAGGTTTCCTGGGTCTGTAAATCTACCCCTAACAAGAGAGCTCTTCTCCTGAATTCTTGGGTGTAGTCTTGGACACTCTGACCCTTAAGTTGTCTGAAATTTTGCCAGTTCATAATGGCTTTCTACATGTGAGCAAGAGGATAAAATTGTTTTTTAATGGCTAACAGAAAGTCAGTCCATGTTAAGGTAACCTTACCAAATTTCTTGATCTCCTCTTTGGTCTTGTCCTCCCACCAGACCAATGCTGCTCCATCCATTCTCAAAGAAGCCAACTGAATCTTTGTGGCATCATCATGCATATTCTGGATCCTCAAGTAAACTTCCAACTGCCTAATCTAGTTGTCAAGCTTTTCTCCATTCACTTCACCATTAAACATAGGTAATTTGAATTTTACATCAAGCTTCAAAAAAGGACTTTTCCAGAGGATCTATGTTTATGCACAGAAGAAGAAGACGAGGATGAAGAGGAAGGAGGTGACGATGGGGGTGGTGGATCACCATTACCTCCATGTCCTTTCTTGGAATGATCATCATCCTTCTTACCTCCTGAAGAGCCCTCTCCTTCATGTGGACGTTTGGACCCTTCTCCGGCCAATTTCTCATTTCTTTCTTGGTACAATATCCTCACCATTTCAGTGAAGTCCAAGAAAGCCTTTCTGAAGACTCTTTCTTCTTCTTTTGGATCCATGTCTGCAGGAATTTCTCCTTCCTGTTCATACATTCTTGAAGCTTCTGCTGAGACTCTTGAGGGTGAAATTGAAGGTGAAGGTGATGGCTCTCTAGCCTTCCTCCTTGACTGAGGATTCTCTCATTCTCTAGTCAACTATCCTTCCCCTCTTTTAAGTTTCAACCTGGTAAGCATCAATACTTGCAAGACAGTTAGAAGATCTTTGCACAAAAACAATCAAAAGACAACTACACCAGAGATTGACTGTAAGAGCATTTATCTACTTTGCAATTGTATAACAAAAGCATTTCGAAGGCTTCCTGGCTCGTTTCAGGCTCTGTCTATAGCTTATTTGACTGCTTTTGATACAAAGAAACAACAACATAGCTCAGATACCAACTTGATATAAATTTGAAACTACTTGAAAAAGGTTTGCAAGGTATTCAATTCAGTAGTAAACATGTTTAAAAGATGCCCATGTCTTGCAGTAAAGAAACAAATGAAATTTTCAGCTGTTCATGATCCATTGAAGCATAGCAGAATTATTTCCTTTCACTATTTAACACATTAAAACGAATTTGTTCTGCAAAATAAATCAACCACAGATGCAAAAGAAGTTGATGAAGCAGTTCACCCCTCCTGGGCTATGTCTGCTGGGTCCAAGGCCCCCAAATGGGCCTGTGCTCGTTTTAGTTAAATGCTCAAAATGAATTTACAGCTGAATAAAAGTCTCTACAGGTGGAATAGACTGTAAAAATGGATTCAGAACACATGAATCCTTTAGGATTGTCTGCTGGTTCACCTCCAATGGATACCAGCAACCTTATACAGTTCTCACAATACTGGGCCCTAGTGGCTCCAAGAACTTCCACGGTTCCAAAACCTGTGCAAACGACCTTCAAATGCTGTAAAACCTATGCCAATGGCTTCAGAACGTCCAAACTACCCAAAATCGAAAAAGAATTCGTCCAAAATCGCCTTTCCTAGCCAAAGTTATGGCTATTTACTCCCAACTTCCAGTTTCCCCTAAAAGAACTCCAACTAACTTTAGTTACGCCCAGTTAGCTCCGCCAATTATGGCGGGACTGCCCAAATTTGGCTCTCCGCCAAAAAATCCGCCAGTCTAATTGTAGTTAATAAATGTGCATGTGACCACAAAAAGCGGGCTGGTGGTTTACCTCGGATTTTGTGCCGACGGTTAGGTGTGGCCCACGGTTCCATGGCAAAGGTCATATGGAGGCGGGCCTGGCCCCTTTTCTTCCCGCCCAATGCCAATTTAAACCTTTTAAACACGTTTCTCCGCCAATTTAACAAATCTGCCTTCGTAGCCTAATGGTAAGGTGTTGAGTTATTGAGCGGGAGGTCATGAGATCAAACCTCACCGCTACCCCAAATTATGAAATGCCATACATATTGCTGATGTCATCCTGGGCCACGTGGCAGCCTCTGGGCTTGCCACGTGGTGGATTATGATTGGACCGCTCAAAAGGAATATTCCAAGGAATATTTTGTCGAATATTCCAAGGAATATTTTGTGGAATATTCCAAGGAATATTCTATGGAATATTCCAAGGAATATATATATATATATATATATATATATATATATATATATATATATATATATATATATATAATATATTATATATATATATATATCTATCTCTCTCTCTATATATATATATATATATATATATATTTTAATTAAAAAATTAAGGGTTTTTGGGCGATTTTGTTTTTGACATAACTTTCACATACGGCGACCGTATTTTGAACCGTTTGTGGCGCCGGAATCGGGAGGACGAGTTCTATCCAATCATTTAGGTTCAAGCCAATTCTGAGCACTTTTATTTTGAGCATTTTACGACACTTGGGACATGAGCCCCTGATCAACAATGGAAGGTACAAAGTCATTACTAGATGAATTTATCAATACATCCAGACAACCATGATCATAAATTTCTTCATCTAAAAGAAAGGAATCCTCATGATTTGATGAATTGTAGAGAGGGGGTAATTGAAAACAAGGAATATTTTTCCTCACCATGTTATGATGTAAAACTGATATTCCACTATTCTTGACTATGATCAGAGTTAACATTCTCAAAGGTTAACTCATCGAAGATGTTAGGATAATGAGGGAGAGGTGGGAGAGAAGAAAAATCATCTTTCATCACAAATACTTGTTCAGAATGAGAGTCCCACACATACTCATTATGAATAATATCACAAGTTTATTGGTTAACATTGAATCCATCTTGAACTTGATCCTTGTGAGACTCAGAATAAGAAATTATAACAGATGGATTTGACAAGTCAAAATTGGGAGGATTAAAGGAAACAATAGATGGAGAATGAGAAGAAAGAATTAACTGGCCAAATCAGATTTGCAATCGAAACTTGCATTCAAATTTTGAACATGTGGGGTGGGAGAAGACGGTGACAGATAAATAGATAGAATTTCAAGCTCTCCAACCTCAACCTACGTACATGTAGATATTTGATGAAGAGAAGATGAAGAGTTACTTAGAATAACAACTTCTTATGTCGTAGATTTATGAGCTCCATAACTAGTATATGTTGGAAGACTTTTGAAAGATATATATTCTAATGGATTCATCGAAATGTGAACAATATACTCAAACTTCTCTTTCATAAAATTCCAATTAATATCATCCTTAGAAAATTCTTAATAAAAATGAATAAAACGATTGTGAAAATATTCAAAAGATTGATTAGGTGTTTTTATAAGACAAATGATTTTCTTATAAACAAATTCATATTCATATATGTCAAAGGTGTGATGAAGATCATTGATAAGATGTTCAAAAGAGTGAATAGAAGCAGTTGGCAATGTGTAACACCATTATTTAAAGTGTGCTTCGAATGTAAGGATGAAAAATCTTCAAGCAATATCCTCATAGTGAATTTCGTACTAAGTGCAGAATTCAAGGAAATGAGCAGTGTGCTCAAGAAAGGTAGTTCCAACCCTGCCATCAAACTTCCAATTTGACAAGTGTTGAATTATCCCCGAGAGAAATTTCATATTTGTAACTCTGGAAAAACATGTTGGGGTCAACATTTGGGAAGAATCCATTTAAAATATAAGAAATGTTCAAACATACTTCACTGGCTTATCTTGTCATTTGACCCACCTTCTAGTGCTAAAAACCTATTGACGATGTTGGTAGCTGCCAACAGGTGCATGAGGTCTCCTTTATGTGAAGTCCAAATTAGACCCCACACCATTTGGAGTAGGAGCCCCAATCAGAATAGAACCGGTTACCAAAGTGATGGGTTTTAATAGTGTGCCTTGATTGAAATAACTACATAGAATGATGTATACATAACTTTGGTGGAAACAAGTGTATGAACTTTGTGAATTATCAAGTGCAATGCATGAGAAGTTCTATCACATCAAAGCGAAATAGAGTGGGCCCCTTAGAGGCATGTAATAGTATATAGCTTAAAAGGGACACACAAGTAGTAAAAGAATCATAAGTTAACCTACAAAATAGTTCACAAGGTAACCATGACCGAAATAACACAACAACATGCATTCAATAAGACTTATACTAAGGCAAGTGAAATAGTTCATAAGTGTTAGCATAAAAGAAATAACACATACCACAAACATAGCAAGAATAGTCTAACTACATCCATGACATATGCATGAAGATGTGTTAGCTCTGAGCTTTTATTAAAAGTGAAAGTTCCAAACATACATACACAAGTAACAAACCACTAGCCCCAATAGTGGAACATGAAGCCAAAATTTTCTTCTTCAAAGAAAGATAATCCTTCTATTTTAAAGGAGAAGCCAAGGATCTCAACGATATTCCCATGCTTTCGATCCTTAGCCAAAAGACCGGACAAAATCCCTTTACATGAGTTATGAGGGTATATTTATTACATATGAGATGAGTATCCATATTGCTTTGTGACTCTTGGACTTCCCTCATGACTCTTTGACTTCTTTTACATAATGAACTTTGATAGTCCAAGGTTGGCACTTGGACTTCCACTTACAAAAATATTTTAAATTCAATATTACAAATACCCATATAGGACAAAATTGGGTAGAGTCAAGCCTAATAAGACAAACAACATGTCAAGCTTGAATTTGGGGAATCTCTAGCTCGACAAATTTGACTTGTAGCTCTTTAGTCACATGGTAAGGCCAAGCTTTATACTATGCAATGATTCCCTCAAACTTTGCAATGGGATTAGGCTATAATCAGAATCTAGTCTCGATTGCATCTGGATACATGGTCTTGAAGCCAATTTTCTTTTACCTATTCAATAAGAGCAACATCGTGTTGATCTTGGAGGGCCACCAATATACTTCTAAATATAATCTTTGTTGACCTCGAGGTTCCCCTTGGTAGAAATCTACCTAAAATGGTCCAAGTATTCTTCAACTTCCTGTTTGACCTTATTTCTTCCTTTAGCTTCTATTAGTGTTCCAACTAAAGCGAACTTGTGTGACTTCATCATGAAATCCACACTATTATACAACCATGCATAAGAGGACTAAATGTTGGTGATGAAAGTTCCAAGATGTTTTTTGCTTTGAATAAACATCCAAAATTTGGATTTCTTCAACTCAACTTGCTGCCTTGTCTTATTTACCAACTCACGAGGTGCACCTCTTATATTGCATTCCCTAGTCATGCACAATAGTGATAGCTGCAACAATAACCTTGAGAGCTTTATCATTCTCTCTAGATTTTTGTTGCATGTCACGTAAGCAGACAACTGCTTTATGCATGGTATCTAACACCTCATAGTTTCTCCCAATGTTGATACTTCACTAAGTATGATTGCCTTGAGTTCTTCCAGATACTCTTGTGCAGGAGTTTCTTTCTTAAACTCTGCATGGAGTTGTTCAATATGTTGTCATGCATCCCGTAATTTCTTCACCATTTATTTGTTCTCGACCATCAAATATTTTGTGTTTGACTTGGAGGCTCATGCGAAGGCCAAGCTGGATGCATCAATAGCTTTTGGATTCTTCTTGTTATCCATCACGATCACCTTTTCCTTGATAAAAAATATGATGTGTGAGTTCGTTTGGAAAGTGATTCTTTCTGGCCTATACAATATTCTTCTGCAGCTCATCAAAAGTTAAATTATAGATTGCTGGAAATAATACTGAGAGGGGGGGTGAATCAATATTATCAAATTCTTTCCAATTTATACAAACATTTGCAAATCTGACTATTGAAACTTGCATATACCTTCCATACTTATAATTTAAATTATTCTTTAGATGTTGGTCATTAATCTGTATGTTAGAACCATATAATAATGAACAGGAACACAAAAAATAGACAGTCACACCAAAGAACACAAGATCAAAGGTGGCAACCCAATGTGGGTGAAAACCACCTGCTGCAATATGTCTCTATCTTCTTTCAATTAGAAACTTCTTTTTACAATGATTCAGTACTGGTGCAGTCCTTTACTAGTACGCAGGCTGCAACCTGCAGAGAGCTATAACCCTCTCTCGTTTTCTAGCTTCTCTTGGAAGGGAGCTACAACCCCCTTAGCTCTTGTAGTAGCTGAGATACTAGTATGTAGGTGCTGACGTATAGAAGGCTACAACCTTCTCTTTTCTTCCAGGGACCATGTTTCATACATTTTCAAACTGGATCCATGAACATCAAACAGACATCAATCGATCTCCTTTCCACAAACAACTACTGAATCAAACAATAACTTCCTAGAATGCAGTAACCAGAAAATAACACCAATTATGAACCTAGAACACTGCAGCAATAGACAAAAGCAGCTAAAATATATTTGAAGAAAAGTCCGCAACTTCACCAATAGAAACCTGCGGATATACACACTTCTGCTGTGTCAAACCTGCGCACCTTCACACCTGAGTTGTGTCTCACCTGTGCACCTTCACACTTGTGTTGTATCTATCTTGCGCACCTTCGCACCTGAGCTGTCTCTGGCCTGCGCACCTCCGCACCTGCGCTGTGTCTCGCCTGTAGACCTCCAGGTATAGGCAATTTATCAATCCTCAAATATGCCCTTGACTGTCAGATTCACAGATCTGATCACGCACCAAAGAGATCTCGACCCACCAGTAGAACTGTCTTCTAATGCTTAGGTCTCTCCTTGATTCAGGTCCAGCTATAACTCACCAACAAATCACTAGTATTTTAGATCTTGTTCTTCTTAAGATATTCAACATACTTGTGTCCAACCAAATGATCTCCTTTCCTTTTTATAGGCTAGGCCTTACTCAAACCATGGACCAAAACCATTGAGATCCAACACTAGGGACCCAAAACCTGGGTCTAATATTTTAGATGCAAAACCACGGACCAAAACCATAGGATCAAAAATGTCGGACTAAATACCAAGGACAAAACATAAGATTTTCCTCGTGCGTGTTTTTCTCTGCATGAAAGTCCGTGCACTTTAGGTTCGCACCTTTTGTTCGGTATACCTGTGAATATGTCTACACCTTTTCAACGGCGCACCTGTGGAACCAGCCGAGGACCGTAGCTTTGTGAACAGGAACCTGCGGAGATCTCATTTTCTTCATTCTTTGAGTCTGATCATCAATTCTTTGCTACTGACCTGTTGCACTATGATTTGTCACATCTGATATCTCTTCTGTAGATTCATCTAGTTATATAAGAGAGTTGTTCTTCTATGAGTGGGTTTCCATCAAGTACAATACATGCATCATAATGCCAACAATCTCCCCCTTTGGACTTGATGGCAACAACCCCAAATCACTCTCCCCCTTTGACATCAAGGGCAAAGGGTGGACTAGAATCTTTCCTTGATAAACATTCCGCTGTCCATACTCCCCCTGAGTACTTGCTGAATTTTCTGAATGAGCTCCCCCTTTGTCCCTGCTCCCTCTTAGTACATGCTAAAATCTCTGCTCTGCTAAAGTGTGCTATTCATGCTCCCCCTGGCTGTAAGCAAGGTCTGCAAAAAGATGTTCTATAAGAGAGAACATGACTCCATATATCATAAGAGACCCTCCTATCATCAAAGACTCATACATACATCCATGACTCATCTGATAGACCGTGAATTGACACATGACTCAATAAAAACATTATTGCATCCATCCCAGGCATAGTGGGGAAACCAAGATAGGTCGTTACATGACCTTGATAAGAAGAAAATACAAGACATAGAGATGAAATTTCTACAACAAGACTATGATAGATATCAACAACTAATCATTTGCAACATCTGATAGTCATCATTTAGACCATCGACCATGAGCTTCTTTTGCACTAGTTCCACCTGAAACCAACAACAACTTGTGGAATTGATCTAAGATAATGCCAACAATGCATTATTAGAAGAATATATGCTCCCCCTGAACCTGTGACAAATGGTCTCTGACAGACCCATATCAGAATCTTCTCATCCTTGCTTTTCTTCAAGTCGACTGTACCTACATAAACCAACGTATGTACGCGTATACCCATATGAAACACACATACAAGAATCTCTGAAAGATTCAACAGCAAGATGATGCGTCAACTACCCCCAACTTTTGTTTGAGGTATTCAAATGTCTCCCTAGGCAGAGGTTTGGTGAGTATATCAGCAACTTGTTCCTTGGAGGGAACATACTCCAATTTGACCTTTTGTTCAAGCACTTGTTCCCTTAGAAAATGATACTTGATAGGTATGTGCTTAGTCTTTGAATGCATGACAAGATTTTTTGAAATGTTGATTGCACTTGTATTATCACAAAAGATGGAGATAGGTGGAGTACAGGTGATTTGAAAATCTTGCAAAGTTTGCATCATCCAAAGAACTTGTGTGCAGCAAGATGCAACAACCACATATTCTGCTTCGGCTATAGATAAAGCAATTGAACTTTGTTTCTTGCTGAACCAAGATACTAATATGGACCCCATAAAGAATGCACCACCACTAGTGCTTTTTCTGTCATCCACGCTTCCTGCCCAATCTGCATTTGTATATGCATGAAGTGTGAGATCAACATCTCTAGGATACCATAAGCCATAGTTTTGTGTTCCTTGAATATATTTGAAGATCCTCTTGACTGCCTAAAGGTGTGCTTCCTTTGGATTAGCTTGAAATCTTCCAACTATTCCCACTGCATGCATGATGTTTGGCCAAGTTCCTCTCGGATAGAGTAGACTGCCAATCATGGATCTATATGTTGGTTGATGTACTGCTGCTGATTCATCATTAGCGCTGAGGCTACATCCTGTTACCATAGGAGTACATACCGGTTTTGAGTCTTCCATGCCATATTTCTTCAAGATCTGCTTTAGGTACTTAGTTTGTGATAAAAAGATACCATCTTTATTTTGTTGGATTTGTAAACCAAGGAAGTATGTCAGCTCACCAAGCAAGGAAATTTCAAATTATTTTTGCATCACCAAAGAAAAGTTTTGACTCATGGCTTCTTCATTTCTTCCAAAAATGATATCATCAACGTATACAACAAGTATTAGCAATTTATCATTATCAATTTTTATATATAGATTGCTATGTGCTGAGCCTTTTGAGAAACCTTGTTGATGGAGGTACTTGTCCAGAAAATAGTACCATGCCCTTGGAGCCTGTTTAAGACCATAGAGTGCCTTCTTAAGTATACTTACAAGTTTTGGATCATTTCCAAGGATGAACCCATCTGGTTGCTCAATATATACTTCTTCTTCTAGTTCCCCATTTAGAAAGGCAGATTTTACGTCCATCTGAAATACTTTGAACTTCTGAAAGCTAGAGAGAGCAAGAAACATCCTTATAGCCTCAAGTCTGGCAACTGGTGCAAAAGTTTCTTCAAAGTCTATGCCTTCTTGTTGCACATACCCTTTACAAACAAGTCTTGCCTTGTTTCTAACCACATCTCCATTTTCATTTAGCTTATTTTTGAAAATCCATTTTGTCCGTATGACATTCTTATCTTTTGGTCTAGGAACCAACTCCCAAGTGTTATTCTTTTCAATCTGCTCGATTTCTTCGTCCATGGCCTTGACCCAGCATTCATCTTTGCAAGCCTCTCTTACATTTTGTGGTTCAGTGGAGGAGAGCAATCCTAGATAGCTTGAAGCTTCTGAAATGGTTCTTCTTGTTTGTACACCTGCCTCTTTCTGCCCCAAAATTTGAGATTCCAGATGATTCTTCTAAACGTATCTGGATGGAGTCTTCTCTTCAATCCTTATCTATTCTTATGGTGCCTCATGGGTTTCTTCTTCGTCATGAATTTGATTTGATGTTGACGGATAGTCTTCGTCATCTTCGAATTCTTCAGATTTTACCTGTCTAGGAGTGCTTCCTTCTTCATCAACCACTACATCAATGCTTTCAACAATTTTACCAAGCCTTTTATTATAACGTTTGTAAGCTTTGCTGTGCGGAGAGTATCCAAGTAAAATGCCTTCATTTTCTCTAGGTTCAAACTTGCTAAGATTTTCATCAGTCCTTTTAATGTAGCATTTTCTTCCAAAATTTTTGAAGTATTTTACCGTGGGAGTCTTACCATACCAAAGATCATGAGGAGTCTGAGTGCTGTTTACCCGGATGTTTATCTTGTTGAGGATAGTAACAATGGCAAATGCGGCTTCACCCCAGAAGGTTGCAGGAGTTCCAGACTCATCAAGCATAGCACGAGCCATTTGTTGAGCCGTTCTAGTCATCCTTTCCACTACTCCATTTTTCTGAGGGGTCCTTGTAGCTGAGAATTCCCTTCTTATTCCATGTTCTTCACAAAAATCAAAGAATTCATCTGAGGTAAATTCCCCTCCTTGATCGGATCTGAGGCATTTGATTCTGCGATCTGATTCGTTTTCAACCAAAGCTTTGAATGACTTGAACTTTTTGAAGGCTTCATCTTTATACTTCATGAGTCCTATCCAACACATCCTTGAAAAGTCATCAATGAGCAATATGAAGTACTCTTCTCCTCAAGGTGACCTCTTCCTAGTTGGACCACATATATTGGTGTGAACAAGTTCAAGTGGCTTGCTAGCTGATCCTTCCTTCTCAGGAAAATTAGTTCTAGTTTGCTTACCAAATTGACATGATTTGCATATTGTATTGTCTGGAATTTTGATGTTAGGAAGATCATGAACCGCCTGATATCTGCATGCTTTCCTTATCTGGGAGAAGCTAAGATGCCCCAATCTTCTGTGCCATAGCCAGTGTTCATCATTCTTGCTTAGATAACATTGTTGTTCTCCTTCTTTGAATATGTATAAATTATTTGGATTTCTTGTGCCTTTAATCACTGTTTTTCCTATGTCAAGCTCACGAACAATACATCCATTTGATCTAAATATTACCTCAGTTCCTTGATCGCACATTTGACTAACACTCAATAGATTATGCTTTAAGCCATCAACATACATAACGTTTTCAACTTTGACTTTCTTTTTCAACTGAGCAGAACCTTTACCTGTTATGAATGCAGGGGTGTCATTTCCAAATGAGACCTTCTTTTCCCTTTCTAAGGCAGTATATGACTGTAGTTTTGCTTTATCACCTGTCATATGTTTTGAGCATCCATTGTCAATGTACCATTGATTTTCCTGTCCTTTCGCATATAAGGCTATCCCACATCTTTCTAGTTCCAGTTCTTTCTTTTTCCATGTTTTGGGATTCAATGAAGTTGGCTCCTTCTGAGTTGTTTGCCGAAACCTGCTCGTACATTCAGAATTTTCATGACCGAAATTGTTACAAATAGAACATTCTATTTCATTTTCAAGAGAAAAGAAGTTATTGTAGGTCCTTTTCATGATCCCAGTCATACTTCTTTGTTTTTCATCTTCCCTAGTCATGATGGTCTTGTAGGCAACACATTGAACAACTTTATGACCAAAGTTATGACAAGAGAAACATTGGCCATTGAAGAAATTCCAACAATTATCAAACCTACCAACCAATCGATTGTAGTTTCTATTGACTTCCATTCTTGAGCCAAAATGAGAATGATTTACCTGAGGTTGATTGAAGTTTCCGTTCATCCTTGAAGTAGATTGCCCCCGACTTACTTGGTAATCTTTGTTCATTCTTGAAGAAAATTGTCCCTAATTTATCAGATAGTCTGCATTATTCTTTTGTTGTCGATTGTCAACCTGTTCACTTCTCCGTGCTGCATCAAGATAACTTTTGGAGGTGGATGGCTTCTGTGCTTGAGACGTTTCTTCAGAGTATCCGAGACCTGTCTTGATTAGAGGAGAACGATGCACTTTGATAATCTCATATAAAGTTTCAGATCCTTTAGCAAATCTAAGGTTAAGAGCTTTTGTTTTCTCAATTTCTTTTCTAAGTCCCATAATTTCATATTCTAACTCTTCATTGTGTTTATCTTTTTCAGCAAGTTGTAATGTCAAAGTGTCTATAATCATGTTCTTTTCTTCTAAACAAATTTTGAGTTTAGAAATTTCTTCATAAAGATCTTCTTCATTTATAGCATCCAAGAAGTCATCATCTTCAAAAGCCATTAAAAGTCTATTATCATTACCTTAATCATCTTCATCACTATTTGAAAGTCCATCACTGTCTTCATGTGTATAATAGCTCTTCTTACTTACATTCTGTTTTCTGTTCCATCTGACAGATTCCTTACCTTTGTCTATTCTATCTTTATGAGGGCACTTTGCAGCATAGTGACCGACTCTTCCACAAGCAAAGCATTTGAAAGGCAGCTTACCTCTGAATCTACCAGTTCCTCGTTGAAGGTTCTTGACAAAATTTGATTTTTCCTCTTCTTCTAACATATGTCCCGACACATAGTAATCTCCTTTTCCTGAAGCCTTGAATGCAGCTTCTTTCCTGTCTGATGGTCCTCCTTTTTTCATTTTGTAAGCAGTTAGAATTCCGTGCAGTTATGACATGGTAAGGTTCTGTAGATTCTACTTTTCTTCTATGGCAGAAACTTTTGAATCAAACTTGGGAGACAAAGACCTTAGAACCTTTTCAACCACAATAACTTATTTTATTTCTTCACCCAAGCTTTTCATACAATTTAGGATCTCATCTATACGTAGGAAGTAGCTAGCCACACTTTCATCATTATGCATTCTGAAACTTTCATATTGAATTCTAAGAGTTTGTAATTTTGCTCGTTTTACCTGTTCATCTCGTTCATAGCTCAGAACGATCTTGTCCCATATTTCTTTTGTGCTTTTGAGCTGCATAACCTTGACGAATTCTGATTGAGATAGACTTCCTAATAGAGTATTGACAGCTTTTGCATTTGTTTCATACTGCTTCTTACCAGCTGCATCTATAGGAGTTGCTGATGGAAATGTGTATCCTATTTCCACAATATCCCAAACTTCTGTACCAAGAGATTGAAGATAGGCAGTGATTCTTACCTTCTAATAGACGAAGTTGCTCCCATAAAAAATTGGTGGCCTGATAGATGCTTCCTTTTCGTAGTAGCTCATGATGATAGATCTTCCTTCAAGCGATCAAGATTTTCCTGAAGGACCTGCTCTGATACCAATTGTTGAAAATAATACTCAGAGGGGGGGTGAATCAGTATTATCAAATTCTTTCCAATTTATACAAACATTTACAGATCTGACTATTGAAACTTGCATATACCTTCTAGAATTATAATTTAAATTATTCTTCAGATGTTTGTCATTAATCTGTATGTTAGAACCATATAATAATGAACAGGAACACAAAAAATAGATAGTCACACCAAAGAACACAAGATGTAAGGTGGAAACCCAATGTGGGTGAAAACCACTTGCTGCAATATGTCTCTATCTTCTTTCAATTAGAAACTTCTTTTTACAATGATTCTGTACTGGTGCAGTCCTTTACTAGTACGTAGGCTGCAACCTGCAGAGAGCTACAACCCTCTCTCATTTTCCAGCTTCTCTTGGAAGGGAGCTACAACCCCCTTAGCTCTTTTAGTAGCTGAGATACTAGTATGTAGGTGATGACCTACAGAAGGCTACAACCTTCTCTTTTCTTCCAGGGACCACGTTTCATACATTTTCAAACTGGATCCATGAACATCAAACAGACATCAATCAATCTCCTTTCCACAAACAACTACTGAATCAACCAATAACTTCTTAGAATGCAGTACCTAGAAAACAACACCAATTCTGAACCCAGAACACTGCAGCAATAGACAAAAGCAGCTAAAATATATTTGAAGAAAAGTCCGCAACTTCACCAATAGAAACCTGTGGATATTCGCTCTTTTTCTATGTCAAACTTATGCACCTTCGCACCTTAGCTGTGCCTCACCTGCGCACCTTCGCACCTGCGCTGTATCTAGCTTGCGCACCTTCGCACCTGAGCTGTCTCTGGCCTGCGCACCTCCGCACCTACGCTGTGTCTCGCCTGCAGACCTCCGGGTATAGACAATTTATCAGTCCTCAAATATGCCCTTGACTGTCAGATTCACAGATCTGATCATGCGCCAAAGAGATCTCGACCCATCAGTAGAACTGTCTTCTAATGCTCAGGTCTCTCCTTGATTCAGGTCCAGCTATAACGCACCAACAGATCACCAGTATTTCATATTTTGTTCTTCTTAAGATATTCAACATACTTGTGTCCATTCAAATGATCTCCTTTCCTTTTTATAGGCTAGGCCCTACTCAAACAATGGACCAAAACCATTGAGATCCAATACTAGGGACCCAAAACCTAGGTTCAATATTTTAGATGCAAAACCACGAACCAAAACCATAGGATCAAAAACATCGGACTAAATACCAAGGACAAAACATAAGATATTCCTCGTGCGCATTTTTCTCTGTTGAAAGTCCGTGCACTTTAGGTTCGCACCTTTTGTTCGGAATACCTGCGAATATGTCCGCACCTTTTCAACGACGCACTTGCGGAACCAGCCGAGGACCGCAACTTTGTGAACAGGAACCTGCGAAGATCTCATTTTCTTCATTCTTTGAGTATGATCATCAATTCTTTGCTACTGACGTGCTGCACTATGGTCTGTCACATCTGGTATCTCTTCTGTAGATTCATCTAGTTATATAAGAGAGTTGTTCTTCTATGAGTGGGTTGCCATCAAGTACAATACATGCATCATAATGCCATCATAGATATCCATAATTGGACCTCCATCAAGAGGAGCAATTTCTTCTTCCTCACCTACAACTTGCCCTTATATAGGAGGAGGGGAGACTGAGTGGTGATATGTTGCATGTAAGGAATAATATTGACATCTTGATTTTGTTGCTCCGACTCTACCTCCATGTCTTAGATCACTATCACTTTTTCGATTTCATGGGAAAGTTCGCTATCTTGCAGCTCCTTGCTTTCTTCTTCAAGTAGTTGATTTTGTTCTTCTTCTTTAGCTTGCTTCAATGTTGTTTCTACCTCTTCTTTTCTCCTTGTTTCCCCTTCGTGTATCCGCCTCTCTTCTTATTCTTCATGTTCTTGTTCTTCTTTCTACCTTAATGGTTCCTCATGCTTCTTCTGTTTCCTCCTTCTTTTTGTTGCTATAGCCACTTTCGAGATGATTGGATTTGGTTTTAATTTGCGGCTCTACTCTTCTGCTGGACTATGCACAACCTTCCTCTTGGACTTTGCACACATTGGGTTGTGCGTCTCTGATGGATTTGCTTCTAGAGTGGCCTACAAATATGAATAGTGCATAGGGGCTTGGAGGCATTATAACAATTCTTGATATTTTCCTCTTCTGGCCTAGAAGAAGTCCCGATTGGCCAACTGAAATGTATATTTGCACAACGTTGCTTGCAAAAACCTCTGGGATCATATGGGTGATATTCCATCAGACTAAACCTAAATTTCTCTAACTCTCTGTGTTCAGTCTCTACAACTTTTAGATTCTTAATCTTGTACAATCCAATTTGCAACGGAAGATTGGGCCAAGGTGCTTTCTTCTTCCTTTACAAGACTCTTGATAAACCAGTGGAAATATGATAAGCTACTTCCTGCACGACCAATTTTTCGGTGGCATACCTCGATAGTAGATGTGAAGACTTTCGAAAACCAAACCCCCTGAGGCAAGTGACATCCAGTGAGGCAAACTAATCAACAAGTTCTGCCACTGCTTCCATAGCCTCACGGGACATGTAAGGTGGCTCTTCCTCAAATATCATATGGTACAACACTATGAGTAAGTTTTCATTAAAATTCTTGATGAATCCTATATAACTACACTCTGAAAGAAAATTCAGTAAATATGCACAGCATGATCCTTTGGTGTCCATGTCTAGCTCATGTCAGGAAAATAATTCTGAGCACATATCACATCCAACAAGTAAGTGGACATATAGAATATAGATTGCTTACCTTTAGGAGGGTTCTTAGAATTAGTCACATGGATCTTTAACTATTGGTCCAACAAATCCAACCAGTTGAAAGCTTTCCCTTCATTCATAATCTGATGCAATAAATGTGCCCAACATTTGGGAAAGGTCTCAATACTCTTTTGACCATAGATCCGGAAATATAGAACTATAAAGTACTGGAATTATTTTCTGAGAGATTTTGCCTTATAAGTGTTGTTGGGTGTTTGGCAAATTTGGATGGCTCTTTCATGCAACCTTTGATGACATCTTTAGTTCTCAGGGAACTGGTGACTGCGTAAAAGTGAGAATCCATGTGAGCTTGTGGAAAGGAAAAATGATACATCAGCCTCAAATCATGTACCATGAATGAGGCAAGCCTCTATCCTTTAAGATTGTTGAGGATCATGCTCTTTGCATCTATGTGTGGCACGACCTGCTTGATAATGTTTGCACAAGGGAAGACTGGAAATCTGCATCCAATCTTGATTTCTAGACATTTATCTAAACCCGTTTGCCTTCAAGACCTTCTTTGTAATTGGTTGTTGAGAGTGCATCTTTTATTGTATGCCATGTGACATATGAATCTTTCTCAAGGAAGAGTTGAATGTCTAATAGAACTTGTATGGTGGCAGGGGTACTTTCAACTACTTCACCATTGATTCTCTTTGTGGTGTCATTTGAGGCATATCTCTTTGGTGGCATGATGACAACAACTGATAAGAGAGAGCTAAGCTTAAAAATTTGTAGTACATGTATCAAAAGATGAAATCATGGTGAATACAAATCAACTCAAGCAAATTAGTTCATTCAGTAAGATCAAAGCAACAACTCAGTAACCAGAGAGAGGGATTGTGTAGTTTATGGGCTGAAGGAGGTTGTCTAGGCTTATGAAATGCACATTGCATAGTATCAGCATGCAAGGAGTGAGTTAGAGGCTTGAGATTTTGCAATGTACAATCTTAGTTGGGAAGGCTAAGGGAAAGGACTGCAACGACCAAGGTTGAAACTTGGGGCCTGGAATTGTGCAATGTGCGGTTGGGAAATCTAGTCACTACAAATTATATAGTCTTAGAGTCCAATAATGAAGCTCGAGCCTTGAATATGTGAATTGTGCAATTGTGAGGGGTAGTTGTTGGCCATGATTGTGAAGATATGCCCTGGAAGGAGAGAGAAAAGTATCAGATCTGAGTGTTGGAGTAGTGTTGATGGTGCTGGACCCACCAAAATTTAGGGGATCACCCTGGTATGATGTCCCAAATAGACCTCAAACCATTTGGTGTGGAAGTCCCATCCAGTATGATGGCCTGGTTGCCATTACCTTAAATGTTTTCCTCAGCACTTGCTTGTTAGCAAAATAGATTGTTTGCTTTGTCTTCGAGTAGTGAGGTTCGCATGCTTGGTGATTGCTAGTGTTACTTGTGTCAATGGTTCTTTCATCGTAGAGGGAGAGGGTGGGAGAGAGTCCCAAGTAGGTTGGGAGGAAGCCCCAACTCTGTTAGTAACACAAAACACAACAAAATGTGCACAAATTTTGAGGGATTAGTCCACACGGATGCGACAGTCACAACACACAAGGAAAGATAACACGTACAACACATAGTGGAGGGGTCTGCGCGAGTGCAACGATCATTATGGAAAGTTTACGTGAAAGGTCTGTTTGCTGTCCAGGGAGGTAACCAACATGGGAAGGACATCGTTAACAACTCATACAACACATTTTCACAATATATATATATATATATATATATATATATTATATATATATATATATATATAGATATATATATTACAACAAATGAATGAGTTCAAGTGTTAAACATAGGTTAAAGAAACATGTATTACAAGTGTTCAAGATTAGTCTTACAACAATTACAACAGATGTGTGAAAATGTGCTGGCCTATTAGAGGCTTCTAAATTAAGTGAAATTTCCAAGACACATCATTACACCATACATCACTAATCCCGTGGGTGGGGCATTGGAGCCACCACTTACTCCTCAAAGAAAAGATTATAGACTCTCAAGGCTATGTGGGAGGAGACGATGTGAAAATTCCTCTTGCATGTACAAATGAGGGGGTATATATAGCCAAGGGTGAAACTGACCCTTGTGGCTGTTCAACTTCCCTCATGACTGTTTGACTTCCATTATCTTTTTACTTCACATGACTCTTCATATGACAATTTGGGCTCTTGGACATCCATGTTACATTACATTGATTGACAGTATGGCCCACAGTAGAGTTGTGGACAACATGAATCATGACAAGACTCGACATGACAATGCTGGTACATTCGTGTTGTTGCTGGTGTGCATGTCGAGCTATAGTGTTGCAGGGTGATGGATGTCCTCATGGTGTGTCACAACTTCATCTCCGCATGGAAAAGTGCGTGGATTTTTTAATGGTCGTTGGGTTCGTTTGATGTTGCATTCACACGTTGCTCCTTGCTTGTATGTTGGCATGCTTGACAGGTTCATCTGTTCGTGAAGAGTGCATGTTCATCTGTCCATGTGCGAACACATCCTCGCATGTTCACTCTTCTATCCATCCATGAACACATATTTGCATGATCATCTGTCCGAGTGCGAAAACATCCTCACACATTTGCTTGTTTGTCTATCCATGAACACATCTTTGCATGATCGTCCATTCACAAGCACATCTCTTTGCATGCATCATTTGTTCGTTCGTTGGAAAACATGTCCTTCTGCATGTACTCCCTTTTTTCATCCCATCTGCCGTCGTGCCATGTTTGTTTATGTACATGTATCTGCAGTCACTCATGAAAGGACAACATCAAATTCATAAACCTCCAAGTCTACCATGATGCATGATCGTTTCAAATGTAGGTGACCGGGAGAGAAGACAAGGTTGCGAGCTTCGAGCTGGGATGGAGGCTCTAGGCACTACTGGTGAAAACTGTGCAGAATTCACTGGGAGATGGTGATGGTAAATCCTGATCGACAACGACTTTCCGTGGGGTTTGTCTCAGTTTGAGGACAAAACTGCGCAATTTTTGGGAGGAGCAGTCCGGGCTGCGAGAAGTTTGGGCATACAAAATCTACACAATTTTTAGGAGGGGGCAGCGAGAGCTTGGCAACCAAAACTATGCAATTCATAGAGGGAACTGGCAGCTGGCAGGAAAAACTGCACTAATGCTGGGAGGTTGGCCTATTCATCACCTCTGTGTAGTTTTTGAGCTAAGTGGACAACTGGGCAGTAGAGGGCTTCCTCATGAAATCTACATAGTTTTCTCGGTGAGCAGCTGATCGAATGACTAGTGGGCTGGCAGGAAAAACTGAGCAATTTTCTGAGGGAGACAGGAACATGCACTGGGTGTCTATCTGGCCTATCTTCACAATTTTCTCAGTTAGTGGAGCGGGAAAAGTCTGCAGCCTCTGCACAATTTTTGAGGGGAGTCAGTGATGGGGTGACTACCAGATCAAATTCTTCAGTTGACCAGCAGGAAGGTTGATTGATCAGCCTAGGGGCAACGTAACTTGAAATGGATTGCTTGGTGTTTCTGCGCTGTTCTAGGTGAAATTTAATTGAGTTGATGGTGGGGTGAAGGTCCAACTATCAAAGGGGAATCTGGTCATGAGAACTTCAACAAAACGACTAAGAGTGTGAGCGAGTGAAAAGGTGCATGCGTGTACTTGTAAACACACACTTACATGAATTAATGATGAGATGACTCAAACCATCCAGACACACATGCTCAACATGACTAACCAATGGTGTGAGCGACAAGCGCGACGCTTGTGATTGATCGTTGAAAGACCACGATGACGCTTGCACGACAATGTATACGATTTCATGTGTGAGCGGGACGAATGTTTACATAGCGAATACAACATGTACACATGAAGCGAAGACCTTGTGTATGACTAGAACATGGTCACAAGAATGACATTGACATCAACATGCAAAAGTTGTCTGTCGAAAGGACAAGCAAGGTGGGTGTGAATACTCACATGATCTCACCGGGTGGACCTAAATGCGTGCATACATCAAGTAAAATTCTCAAAGGAGGCTCCGAAATTGGACACAGGCCAAACTTTTGGAGGGTGTTGCAGCCGCTACAACACTTAGCGACACATTGGTAGAACTCCAGCTTCTCTGTTTCGGTTTATTTATAGCACAGGGCCTTGGTCTTTTAGGGAGTATTGAATCATTGTGTGGGTTACTTCGGCTTCCCCATTTACCCCATGGATAGACATGGTTCACCCTTGACCAACGTAGTCAAACAAAACAAAATTTCAGCTTGATCATAGTGTTTCAAAATCGAGAAGGGTAGTTTAGATCATGAGTTGAAGATTTTCAGAGTATAAGTTTTCATCTCTGGTGTTGCTCCGCTACCAGTAGGCCTGGACAGTACCCCGGCGAAGTCACGTAGGAACAAACACATTGCTCCACTACCAGCGAGCCTGGTCAGTACCCTGGTGGAGTTGCATGCTTCAGCTCTCTTCGCATGAAGCCTTTCTCTTCTTCCTCCTTTGTATCTTTTAAAGAGGACTGTGCATAGGCACTTATTTATTTTTGGGGTGAAAGAGGGATCCCGACTTATTGAGAGAAGAAGAGGTTGTTCCTTCAGAGAAGCATGTAAGACCTCTGACATAGGTTTGCTTGTTTAGATTTTCCCCTTCTCTGTTTCTACTAGTTGGATGAGCTTGAACACATAGAGAAGAACGCTGAGTATAGCATGAGGCTTCCTAGTGTGGACACATGTTCATGGTTGATTAAAAAATTTCCTTGTAGATGGCTCGTATTTTCTGTCAAGACTTCATTGGCCGAAGGTTATAACCAAGCACAAAGAAGATGGACACAAGAATGGCTAAGTGTTGTAGTGTCATAAGTCTCTTCATATCTTAGCCACATACTCATTCAAAATCTAGAACTAAGTAGATGACAACAATTATTTCCGAAAAACAAAATAGTAAGGTACTAAGCAAACCAAACAAACGAAAACAAAAATAGTAAGCAAGGCAAAAAAAACTAAAACAACAAGAAGCAAGTAGACTATGTACATGGCATGGGACACGGCCCAACTTACTAGAAGTAGTGCTTGAGATCTTAGCCATTGATAGGAAGGTTGTCAACCCTCCCATCAAGTGATCACAGATGGTATGTGTGTGGGCCAAGCTTCTCATGGACTGCGTAAGGACCAATCCCTCCCATCAAGTGATCACAGATGGTATGTGTGTGGGCCAAGCTTCTCATGGACTGCGTAAGGACCAATCCACAAGGATTGGAACTTCATATTCTTGCCTTTGCCTTCATGGGATTTATCCCACTTCATGACCAAGTCACCAACGTCGAAGTTAGATTTCCCTACAAACTTCTTATTGAACCATCTCTTGATACGGTTATGGTGGAGTGTAAATTTTACTTTTGTTTTCATCCTTCCTTCCTGAAACTTATGGAGTGTATCCATCCTACGTTGAACTAGTCGGCAAGGCTTGCCTTGTGATTCTTGGGATAGTTGAAGTGTAGGAAAGTAGATATTGGGTGGAAGGATGACTTCTTTACCATAGACCAGGAAGTACAGTGAGGTATTAAGATAGGGTTTGGGTGTTACACGGTCAACCCATAACACATTCGTCGAGGTGGAATGCATGTTGCACTGCTCAGAGAAAACAATCTTTTTGATTATGCAGATACAATTTTTGTTCATGGATTTTGTGAGACCGTTTCCTTGTGGGTAGTAGTTAGATGAGTGTTTCAGCATAATACCTTTTTGTAATGCAAAATCATAAAGTTTCAAAGACAAAAATCACATTTCATTATAAAAAACAAGTGATACTGGAATGCCGTAGCGTGAGATGATGTTCTATTGGAGGAAGCTGATGACCTCTTGGTCGTTCACTTGCTTGAGCAGAAATTCTTTTGTCCATCGCATGAAGTAATCAGTTGTTATTAGAATGTAGTGGTGTTGTTTCGACGAGTGTGGGAAAATTTCCCCAATGATGTCCGGGCCCCATTGTTGGAATGGTTCGGTCACTACAACATGGTGTAGTGGGGCTGTTGACCTTCGTGCTCTGTCGGCGCATCGGTGACAGACCGGGCACTTGCGGGCATAAGTGTGTGCATCCTTGAATAATGTGGGCCAGTAGAAATCGGTTCACATAACTTTGGTGCAGTGGTGTTTCCCACAAAGTGACCACCGACAGGTCCATCATGCAGATCTTGTAATACCTTCTTTAATTCATGTGTCTACAGGCACCTGAGCAAAACTCCATTGCTGTGCTTCCTGTAAAGCACTCCATGCACTGACTGATATGCTAAAGCTTTGAGGCGCAATGCTCTCTTTTGTCTAATGGAAAAGTGAGAGGGTACGGTGTCGCGCTCAAGGTACTGGTGCACATCTGCGTACCAAGAGGTTTCGTCCTCAGTGGGTGTTTCTCGTGCTATATCATACATCTAAACTTCCTACTCCTAGCCGACGAGCTCTTCTTCACCCTTTGGTGCGTGTACTGCTTCAACTGCAAGTCTGCCTAGCCCATGTCCTTTGACCTGTGAACTAGCTTGATTTCAAGATCATACTCTTGCAAGCCTCTCATCCAGTTCACACGTCATTCATCCAGATGTTTTTGTACAAGGAGTGTGTGGACTACTGGGTGAGGGATGTAGACTATGTAGTGGTTCTTCAGCAAGTAGGGCCTGAAGTGTTTCACTACCTTGTAAACTTCATATGCTTGCTTGTCAATGGAGGGGAATTTGTGTTTTGGTCCCTGCATGCTTGCGCTCATGAAGGAGATGGGACATTCATCGTTCATCTCGTCCCTTTGAGTAAGTATTGTAGCAAGAGAATTATTAGAGGTGAAGGTGCATAGCAGGAAATCCTTTTTTAAGTCTAGGCTATAAAGTGCAAGCGATTATACAATAGCTTGATTGATACAGGTGAATGCATACTTTTCCCTCTTGACCCATCCATAGACTTCATCTTTCTTGATCATGTCCTGCATGGGCTTGACTATCTGCACATAATCCGAGATGAACTTCTAGAGGAACTTGATGACTGCATGGCTTTCTTGTTGGCTGGGTGAGGGATCTTTGTAATAGTCCGGACCTGGTTTGGATCAACCTTGATCTCGCTTTTGGAAGCAATGTGTCCAAGAATGTTCTCCTTGTTTCCGAGAAAACTAGTGTCTTTTCGATCTGCTAGTCCCACTAGGATTGGCAGCTATCCTAGAAACAAACAATCAAAGCAATTTGTGATTTCCTTTATGTATGATAGATAAGAGAGAAGAAAAGGGGCCAACCTGGATCTTTCGCTTGACTCCTTGCTTGATTTATTTCCCCCTTGATAGAGCTTGAAACTCCTCTCCTACTTGTCCCGCTTAGAGAATACCTGTAGAAACAAAGTAACAAAACACCATCAAAGCATCTCGATCTATTATATCATAAACAATGCATAATCAGAAATACATTGAACATACAATGGCATTCACAAATAACAAGATTCACAAGTACACGATTGTATGGAGGAAAACTCAAAGAACTTTATTAATAATACAAGAGAGGATTACAACCCAGCTGTCTGATCCGGCATCATCCTCTCAGCATCAAAGCCCTCTTCACCTCATGAAAAGCAAGATCACCCAACAATACAATGTTCTCTCTCAAAGAGAAACTATCAACACTTCCTTACAAATTACAAAATTCCTGCCCCTAGATCTCTCAGATGAGGGATCCATTTATAGATATCTGCAAGGGTGTGACTCATCTCTGGGTTTTTGATTAGTGTCATTCCACTTGTAGTTCTTGGTTCCACTTGGAGATTTTTTGGATCTCTCACTCATCCCTGGGTGAATTCAGAGAGGCAAGTGTCATAGGAGAAGTTTCTAGAAGATTCCATGAGTATCCACTTAGCAAACTGTCTCAGACATTTTTTCCATTCTTGCTCGTCGCACCCCACAGAAGGCCTCTTCAGTATGCATCGCACATGGCTAGTGTAGGAGTTAGTATGTATCACACCTTGACAGTGGAGCGGTCAGTATTGTCTAGTTTGGCCAGTTCTTAGTGGTCTTTAAGGTGGAACTTCTGGGGAATGATGTAATCAGTTGACCATGATCCTTTAGGGTATGAAACAACACTTTTAGGGGTTAAAGAGCCATTGGTTTATGGAAATATAAGATTGGGGTTGCAGTGCCCAAATATGTCTATAACAGTTGTCCCCTAAAGCATGAAGTCATAAATCTTTAGATGTTGGGTGAAATGCTTTATCATGAGGAGCTAAGGCATTCGAACTGGAAGGTGACATGTATAAGATACAATACAATACATCATCAAAATATAATTTTCCATGATCTAGCTGAGGCGGGCATTCCCATGCTCAGATTTATAAATTCATTTCCATGTACATAGAACAGATAATTGTTTGCAGTTGTAGAATGGTTATTCTTTATATGTAGAGTCATCATCCCTTAGCTTGGATGATCATCTGTGTAGCTTCTCCGTACATTTGATGTATTTTTATTCCTGAATATATCGCAGCTCGGATGGATGAAACTAGATCCGGGGTCTTCAAACTCGTTCAATCTTTGCTCGATGTACAAGTCGATCCATGTGAAAAGATGTCCTGAAGTCGGACATGGAAAGACATCGTCTAATTACTAGCCAATAATGTAAGTTGTTAACAGGCGCAAGAGGAATCACCGATAATTATAATGACCCTCAAGGTACTCCAGTAGAATTTACGTGGTGTGAATATATGATCTGATGTCAAACACCACGCAAAATCTCTCGGTCGAGGGTCATTGATGTAAACCTATCGCCGGAAGTGAGAAACTTGCCATTGAGGCATGCAAGCTTCAAAGTACTGAAAGGGTTGTTTCTAAGTCAACTTCTTGGATAATGAGCTGATGTCGACAAGAAGTGACCCGTCGTAGTAGGGCCTTAATGTATCTCACATCAACAACACGAAACGAAGCATATGATTTTGGGGAGGTGAAAATGATCTGATGATACAAGGTTTAGGAATGGTGGTCATGAAAAATGGAGGGTGAAGGTATTGTAGTGGATAAGGCATTAACTGGATGGTGAATTCTCTGAATGAATTCTTTTGAACATATCGACGACACTGAGATGGATTGGTAGCATTAACCCCAAAAGATGGGTACGGTATACCAATGGTGATATGACCAGTGAACGGAATAACCCAACCCGACTCAGTCATGGTGATAGAGTGAAAGTGTCATGTTCAAGAGCGACCTACTACCAATAAAATTCTTTAAGTTTTCTTCCCTTTTTCCCTAGTCATTGGTGACCAGTACCTCTTTATTTTTGTCAAGCTTGAGGAAGATAACATATGCTTGTTCTATAATTTGCCCTTCGGGCAAACCTGTCGCTATGTTTTAGCGAGCCTAGTGACAGTGAAACTCGTTCTTGTCCGGGCAGACAAGTTTGTCGCTATTGTTTTAACGAGTTTAACGACAAGGATAACTCGGTCCTTTTCATGTTTAGAGAGTTTGAAAAGGGATGAAAAGGAAACTACAATAGTCCTTTTTCGTAGCATAATCCCTTAAGTCAGAAAAAGTATAAAATAATACGTAAGGGATGATTTTTCAATCGCTTTAGCGAGTCGAAAAAACAAGCGCTCGATCTTTTTGTGGGATAATCCCTCAGGTCCAAAAAGATTAAAATATGCAAGAGGGATGGCACTTCCAATCACTTTATCGAGCTGGAGAGGCCAATTGCTCGAAAATCTTTTCATATTTAACGAGTCTAAAAAGAGTTTAAAGTGGACTCATTTTTTGAGGAACGAGTGGTGCTTAGGGTAGCAACTGGTTCTGGGTGAGCTTGGAACTTCTCGAAACATGGTGATGTGAAGAGGGTGGCTAATAGGACCACTTGTCGCAGCTGTTCCTCAAAAGGGTAAACAATCAAGTGGAAGTGTATAATTGGCCAAAAGAATAGAGGTGATGGCAGGAACAAAACCAAGGCTCAAAAGGATGGCATTATGGCGATCACAAAGGTTATTTACCAAAGGTGGGTTTATTTTTTTAACGAGCTTGAACTCTGGGGGAACATATGCTCAGTGGTAGGTTTATTTTTAGAGAAATTGAACCATGCAATAACATTTCTCTTGTTGTGTTCAAAATGTTTAATTCGCTGTTTAGCACATTATATTATTTCATCAGTCGTTGAACCTGCTCAATCACTCCATCAAACTGATTAGAAATACATGTATATGTACGAAAAATGAGTTAAAACTAACATTTTGCTTGAAGTACGTGAATAGTAATCATAAAGTAGTTTTAGCTTTCATTTTCATCATTTTATTTCAAATTTCGGATCTGGAGCTCTGGAGTGGTTTTCGCCCTCAAATTATACCAGTCGATTTCTGGAGATCTAGTGTACTATTCTCCATGCCGTCAGGACCAGGTAAGGGCTAACCTTGAGCTCTTCATTTTCATTCCATCCTTCTTTCATTCTGAGCATGTTTTTTCACATTTCTGGGCCCTTGGGGTTTGAAGATTTCATTCCCCAATCATCGAACCTTGCCAGTATCGAAAGGTGTGATTCATACTAAGCTGCCAATTGGCTAGTCAGTATGCATCCCACCTTGCTCAAAGGCAAGGTGCGATGGGCGCAGAAGGGCATATTTATACAGTGATTTTTCACAAAATTTTTGCCTGTTTTGCTCAAAATTGGATCCTAATTCATATTTTGTCTGTGTTTCATGTTAGTGCTTAAATCTCCCTTAGGCTGAAGGAAGGTGGGATTCAAGATAACATCATACCACGCTCAGCCTCGTAGCTAGCCCTATGAGGACAAGAGAGGGCTCTCTTCGAGTCGATCTCAGGAAAGATAATCGATGGGGCTTGAGATGACTGAAATAAAAAACTAATGTTAGACTAGATATGAAGTACAAGGGTTTGATTTGAGTTTTTAGGAGTTTTTGTTTGGGATAGGGAAAGGCAAATCTGGGCTTGGGGATGAGGCACAGTTTTGCAGAGGTCTGATTGGGGCAAGGAAGGCGATCGTCTTGATGCTTTTAAAGGGAATGAATGGGTAGATCAGACTAGTGAGGAGCTAAGGAGAGTAAGAAAGTTTCAAGGATTCTCCTTAAACAGATGAAAACATGGAAAATCAAACAAATTTAAAGGCAGAGCATAACAATCAATGGATTCTACCTTAATCACTTCATTTGTTCAATTGCAGAAGATGATAGTAAGGAAAATGATACACATAACAACTTACAATTATTGAGAGAAGCACACCATCAAAACATAAAGCCACATGGATCCCAAACAGTGCTGCAAAGCCCTGGTCTTTCCTTAGCCAAAAATGCAGAGAAAATATGTACAATAGTATGCCAAAGCAATCCCAAGTGTCCAACCCTGAAAATGACTTAGAGAATACATGATATAGGCTAGCCCAACCCATTCCCTTGCCTCTAGGGGTCGAGCTCATAATTCTAGGAGCTGTTTGAACCAATTCTAAACCATGCAATGAAATCTAGGCAATCAAAACAACTTGCCTCTATATGTTAGGAAACTGATTCATGCACTAAATTTTCACTTGTTAGTGAATGAATCATCTAGAACAAGTAAATAAGTGACAAAATCACATCATGTTTACCCAATTACATCAAAAGAGATCAATAATTACATCACAAAGCAAAACTAGTCAAACTGGTCGAATTTCTGAGCTGGAAGGTGAAAAATCGGGCAAAAATCCTCTATGCGGCGCGCCAAATCCTCTATGCATCACGCCGCTTTGAGGCTGAGTTTGTGGAACTTCCTGAAGTCCAAATTGAGCCCAAGATAGCTCATTGGAAAGCCCTACCAATATACTTTCCAACCCAAGTGGAATTTTTCAATTTGGATGTCATGTTCCCCTCCAAAACTGTAATCTTCCAAGACTGCTTCCTGTGTGTCAAAATAGGGGCAGAGAGGTCATTTTTTGAGTGTTTTTAACCTCCTGAGGCCTCAAAACTTGCCCAAATTTCTTGGCCATGCAGGAGTAGTCATGATTTTCCATGGAAAATCTAAAAGTGCAAACTTTTTATCATTTGGATCTCCCTAGCAAAAGCGTGTGCCACTTGGCGCGACGCATAGGGAAAACAACTCTGTTTTTAGTGCCAAAATTTGTCAAAATACCAAAACTGCCCCAAATTTCTTGAAATTTGGGCTGGAGCTTCTTCATCAAGTGTCATGCTAGGTTAAAGAGGCTTTGGCCAATATCCGAAGGCGATCATGCTCATTTTGCCTCTTTTGCTTCTTTATTGCCTTCCTCAGTCTTGCCTTCAAATTCCTTATCCAAGCCTTGGAACTCATATTGCGTGCCATGTAATGGAAAATCATATGCCTCAATAATGCTTTGTCCTTGTCAAACTTTTCCAGTAGTCTCTCCAGGTGGATATTGATCCGCTCGAGCCAAGACTCTAGGTCATCATTAATCTCTTGCTCCAAAGGAGTGATCTCAATCCTCCTCTGTTGGGCAGCTCGACGATTCTCACGGATGTTCCGCAACTCCATGATCTCCTGCTGGTCTTTGAGCTGTTTATTCCTCTGCTCCAAGTATCTGAAAATCCACTTATCACTCTCCAAATTGAGAGACAAGGCTTTGATCTATGTCTGCTGTTCCCGAATGATCTCTCTAAGTTTGGTACTTTCCGGGCCCATATCTGTATCATCATCATGAATGAGAATGAAGTCGGTCTCTCGTTCACCTGAAGGCCCCTCATCATGCATTGGCCTCTTGCCTCGGTCCTGTACTTGTGGTGCTGATTTCGAAAGCGAGGCCCCTTCCACCCCAGGTGGAGATAACACTCCCTTTGCAGCTGCAAATAACTGCCTCGTGCCCTTCTGATATGTAATGAAGACCGGTATAGTAGCAGTGTGTGGATCATGGCCTTCTTGCTGATGAGAAGGTCTCCCAGTCTCATGCCCAACTTCTGAAAGTCTCCGTGAAGCTCTAAAAAATCACGAGAGATGAAATCATCCCAAGTGATATCCTGTAATCCAACCTGATGAACCACCAAAATCTTGATGAGAGCAAAATGGCAAATGCTGTTGAGCTGCTGCTCAGGGGTCTTGTGCTGCACAAGGGCTGTCATCCTCTCTATGTTCTGACATATGAAAAAATGAATGTTCATCATCCTTACCTGAGTGAAATGCATGAGCAACCTGATGTGATAAGCATATACTTGGGAGAAGCGACCTTCACAACTGAAATACTTCATGATTAATTTCATTAATGGAGCATATTCATCTTTAAGATATCGAAAGGGAAACACCCTCTTAAGCTGCCTCAAGAAACCAGGTTTAATATATGGTTCATAATATTGTCGGTCAACTTTTTGTCTCTTGTTCCATGGCTCTCCAACATTAGGCATGCTGGTAGCTAATGAGATAGAGTCCAGTGTAAGTGTTAAAGTAAAACCGACCAAAGTAACTTGAGCACCATGCAAATGTAGAATGAATAAGCGAGCCAAATCATGGTGAAATTGAACATTTGCAACCTTTTCACAAACCTCATATCATGACTGAAACTGAAAACAAGAGACGGCAAGAGGGCAGGCCTGCAATTCTGTGAGGGTGGTCGGTTCTTCTCTAACATGTCTGCCACTTTTATGAGGCCTTCAGGGTGCATGTTCTCCTGTGGGTGAGTCACTTTGAGTTTCCACCTCATAGTCAGATGAATGATCAGATGACATGATTGATGCTATGAACACTGCTTTGGAGTAATGACTACTCGTTACAAAACTGTGTTGGACTGCTGTTAAGATATGTTGAAATCTGCCACCAAGGAAAATGTAACAAGGGAGTGTTAGGAAGGGGGATAATATGAAGGGGTGAGGGACTTATGGGGAGAGATTATGTTTAGGGACATGTAGGAGGGTTTGGGAAATTTATATGAGGTAGGGTTTGGGTTTTTACATTTGACAATGGATAGAAGGGAATTGGGGATAGGGGTTTAATAATTTGAGGGGATAGGGAACAATGAGATTAGGGAACAAATGGAGTCAAGGGGAGAAGAAAATGATGGAAAAAGGATATACTTGGTGGAAAACAATTTTTGAAACCCCAACAACAATTGGCTTGATGACTTTAAGAGGTAGGGTTTGAGATTTTTTGTTGCAACTTTTAGCAGCCATAAACCATCATAATACTAGCATAAAAATGGATGAAACACTAAGATAGTGACCCTACTTGGCAAATCCAAGTGTTTAAATGGCAATTTGATGCAATATCAAGCAAATTCGGGCAATTTGGTGTATGCGCCGCACCCGTTCAAATTTACACTGGAGGTTTGCACCCAATGTGCCGCGTTTTCCCGGTGCGCTGCGCCCTCTACTCTATTCGCTGCGCCTGCCCGACTTCAACCAATTTCACTCAAAACGTGCGCTGGCTCACCCAATCACTTTGAAATGTTTCCTCTTCACTCTTGGCATTCAGAATGACCTTGATTCTTATGAAGAACTTGTTATAAAGACATGGAGACATGGTTTTGAGTTTTGGTTCTCCAAAACCCATTTTGTAATGTTTTATTTTGGCACTTTTTCCACAATTTTTGTTAATCTATATTTCACATTTCCTTTTTTGAATTTTTGACTAAAATGATGAAATTTTTGGTAATTTTTTGCAGGGGTAGCTGACATGGAATTTGGCTAAGGAGACCAGGGCTGTGCTTGAAGAATTCAATAGCTGAAGAACATTTGAAAATATTACGAAAACACAAAATGTTGACTTTTCTTCAAAATAGAGTTTTGAAGAACAATTGTAATCCATCAATGTGACAATGAAATATGCGAAGCAAAACATGTGTGGGGCCTCCCTCTGGCCTGCTGACATCATGGACATGTTGACGACTCAATTTGTGAAACCCTATACCTATGATTAACACGACTTGTGCTTATTAAAAGATGACACATTGACTGTTATGAATTTTAATAAAGTTTGATGGAAAGACCTAAGCCAGCAGGTACAAAACATGAGGGGAATGAAAGACAAGACCCTTTCATCAGGTTATGGCATGCTCCTAAATGGAATGCAGGTGAATGAGCAGAAAGGGACACCTAAAATGAAATGCAAGAAAGAGTTTTGATTTCTGACGAAGGGATGAACAGATCTACTCTAACATTTCAAAATTTGTTGGATCAAGATGGTCGTCACGTGGCATGAACGTGAACATGAAGAAGAGGACATGATTTCCTTACATGGTTAGGGCACAGTTACTGCATTACACAACTGTGGCTTGCTCAAATTATTCCGTATATCTAGCATGAGGCAACAAATCAGTTTGTTGCAGTATTTTCTCGATGCTTGGGATCCATCAACTAGATATTCCAGATCAGAGGCAAATCTATTCCACTGAAAGTCGAGGATATCTACTTTTTGACAGGGTTATCGAGGCGTGGCACTCCTCTTTCACTATCAGGACCCGCTCGCGGAGGCGAATCTGTGAGAGATTACATCCACCACTGCTGTAGAGATGGATCTCAGCCCAGCAGAGATGGCAGGATCAATATCTAGGATGTCACTGATCGATCTTCGAGGACCATTTTATTTATCTTTGCTAGATTGGCTGGTAGCACAGCTCTTCATTTGGAAAACATATCTTACATGCAATATGCCTTAGAATTCTTGGAACCGAAGGTGTTCAATTGGTGTGAGGTAGTACTTCCAGTCATAAAAGAACAACTCTCTAAGGTAAAGAATGGAAGATCCAAGAACTTTGGCTACGGTTCCATCTTGATAGCTTTTGCCTTGGAGAGGATTCCACTGATGCAGCCTCAGTACATTTCACTAGGATTGCCAGCACTGAGGGAACCACGGATGCAAAGGTGGGTTGATCTTATGGCCAGACATGCTGGTCAATCACATATTTCCTTCTCTGATGCCTTCTTTGAGTGGTTTTACCGTTAGGAGATGGTCTTTGCGGAGTATCCATACGTTGGGATGGATTTTTGAGGCGACTCGGATTTGGCGTTACCAGCTGGCGAGCTGTGGAGTGCTATAGGTAAAATGATTTGATTATATCTTTATTTACCAGTTTTATAATGTTTCTGTGTCTTTAAAAGTTATCAAGACTAATATGACTCATATACTTGTGCAAATATTGGGCCAGTGCAACCAGCAGCATGCCCAAGGGCGAAAGCTGACGTTCTAGCAAGAGAGGCTATAGGGAGGGCCGTCCTTCATGATCTGGGCATAGCGGAGACCCTGGCAGTGCTGCAAGATCAGGTAGAGGGTCTCACTCTTGGTATTCAGGATGTGAGGATCGACGAGTTACCTCTAAGGTTACGGCGCCATACTACTGGCGTGCCGAGTCGATGGACTAGGCTCTTGCGTATGATCGCACAGGCGGTGACATGTTATCACCAACATCATTAGTTTAGGATGCTTTTTCTGCATTCATTTTCGAGTTTTTTGGTCACATGACCGATTTTGTCTTGGACACGAAACATTTTGTAAAAACTGTAAATAGTTATACATTTTAATTTTCGGAGTTTTATTTTGGTTAAGTTATGCAATCCAGATGCAAATGTTAATGTAAAATGCTTTCTTTAAAAATGCTGCAAATGTCTATCCAACACATAGTTTGCTAATGAATCAGTCAATGTGTTTAAGTTTATGGAAAGGTGTTGATATTGAATGGAATCAAATTGCCTTTCCAAAATCCTGACTCGTAGGAACATATGATAAATAGCTGGGTTCCGAACAGAATAAATGCCAGTAAGCTATAGGATGATGAGTTGTGAGTCTAGCCTGACAATGAGTCAGTGTATGCCACGCGAAACGGTATCAGAGAGAAGTTCAATCAACGTGCTATACTCAGTGATGTTGTTTGTTGATCAACCAATACATATCCCCCTGAAGCTCACTAACTCACTGCTTAGAGTAAAAATCGCCCAGGCTATAGAAGATAGGTTTCGTGTACTACAACTAGCTCCATCGACATACTCAACAAATGGTTCCAAAATGTCTGCCATCTGCAATAAAAGTGAAGAAGATTACCTAACCAAAATGACAACTCTAAAGGAAAACAAAAATGTAGCAAAACAAAGATATTACTACACTTAATCAAGCATAGTAACGTTTAAGATACAACTCGTTTCGGGGTTGTGATAGTGGAATCCCATCATAATCGACCATCTTGTAAGCTTCTTTTGTCAATACTCGTTTGACAATGTAGGGGCCCATCCATAATGGTTCGAACTTACCTGCTCCCAATTTATCAGAGTATTGATCGTAAAGTAAGACTAGGTCACCTTCTGAGAAGACACGAGGCTTAATTGTGCCTTGACACATTTCTTATGAGTTTCGTTAGCCAATGCGGCGTCACGACGAGTTTCATCCAAGTGGATTAGTTCCAAGAAACGAGCCTCGTCCTCCGAAGTTTCGGGAAGCAGATCAATGACGAGCTTGAGAGACGAGATTTCACATTGAATTGGTAAGACAACTTCCAGACCATACACCAACTAGAAAGGCGTAAATCCAGTTGCATTTCTCACCAAATTCCTATATGCCCACAGGGCTGAGTACAAGATTAAATGCCAATTCCGTTTGTGGACTCCAATCATTCTCTGCAGCATGCGCTTAAGGACTTTGTTGATTGCCTCAACCTGTCTGTTAGCCTGTGGATAATATGGAGTAGAACTATCGTGTGATAGTCCTAATTTGGGAGTTAATTCAACCATCATGTGATTGCGAAAATGCGATCCATGATCTGTGACTATAGCCAGTGGAACACTAAATCTAGAGACTACATGATTAAAAAAGAAAAAAGAGTAGCTGTTTCGCCGCTGTTGTTTAATGTAGGCATCGCCTCGGCCCATTTTGTAAAATAGTCAACAACGACTATAATATACCCATGCCCCCCGGCCGAAGTGGGGTTACATGTCATGAAATCTATGCCCCATTTAGCGAATGGCCCAACAACAACTACTGGATGCAGTGGTGCAGGTGGTAATCTGGTTTTGTGATCAAATATTTGACAAGCATGGCAACTTCTGACTGCAATTATGCAATCTTTGAATATAGTGGGCCATAAGTAACTAGGTCGTAAGATATTTTATGCAGTAGCGTAACCAGATAGATGCCCCCCACACATGCCTGAATGGTAGTCATTCAAGGATTTTTCAACCTCCTCATGCGTGAGGCACCTTCGCAGAACTGTATCAATACCACGACAGTAAAGTGCATTACTGACAATCATGTAGTCTTTGGCTTGGTATTGAATACACCGCTATTCAGAGCAAGAGGTATTAGGCCTAAAGGTTTGGGTTTGGAGATAGATCAATATATCTCTTTACCAAGGATCGCTTGATGATATCAGAAACAAAGTTTCATCCACGATTGATGCTTTAGATGTTAAATCATTGGACGATGATGGGAGGTCGGAAGGGTATCCCTGCTGGACTCCAAGTTGTCCTTGTTGCATATAAGGTTGTCCTGGATATCGAGAGGGTTGCTCAAGATAAGTGAAAGATGGACCACCGTAGGTTGAAGGTTGTCCCTGAAAGGGTTGTCCTTGTGGGCCTCCAGGCTGCCCTGGATAAGATTGCCTGTAATACTGCTGCCCATAAGAAGGCTGCATGTAAGACGACTGACCTTGATAAGATGGTCCTTGATAAGACGGTCCTTGATAAGATGGTCCTTGATCCGAAAGGGGTGCTTGGCCACCACCATAACGAGTGGTACCCCAAGCAACACTTAACGGGACTGAAACCTCAACCGCAAGCTGAGATGGCAAGGATCCAATATAAAGATGATGCCCTACGCGGTCATAATAATGATTTGGACCTTGCATGCCCGGATTCTGGATGGCCTGCAAATACTGATTGTATGCCTCCCCTGCTGGAATGGAACCAGAAGAAGGTGGGGCACTAAGTGCAGGATTGACAACTCTGGATGTAGGTACTTACTGGCCACTATTTACTGAACCATGGGACGGACTAGCAACAGTAGTTACAATCGAGGATGCCGTAACGACACTAACAACTCGTGCTAAAGACGCTACACAAACAGTCGGAATAGTCGGGACTGAAGTGACAACTGTATTGTGAACTTGAGGAATAAAAGATCCCATAGTGGGAGTGATGTTGTGATCCCACATGGTATCTGAGGAGGAGTTCCTAGAACCCATAACATCCCTCAAAGCCCTATAGCGTAAGGGCAACGTGACACCGAGAGGGGTGATAGTGAAGGGTGGGGTTACGGCCGAGATAGGAGTTTCGACACTCGTCACAACAGGTGTCTCACTCGCGATCGGAGATGTGTCATCCATGTCAGAGGAAGACATTGGGACCGAAACACCAGTAGGAGTAAAAGGAGTATCCTCTTCGGAAGGCTCCCAAACAGGGTTCCAATGTAGATCGTTGAAATCATCTTCTGGAGCATGAGAGTTCAACGGTTGGACACTCGGAATAACAGGGAAAGTGTCACTACAAACCGGTGTCTCAGGAGCAGCAGAAGAAGGAGACCCTTGGTTACTAGGGACGGGAGACGGGATTGATGATTCCGCTAGGATGATTCGATTCAAAAAATCCTAGACAAACTAACGAGAAAAGACCCTACTCAAACTAACGCAAACAAGATCTAACATGGTAAGTGTGAACGTGGCCGAATAAATTTTAAGACACAAGGACATAACTCGACCTTTTCATCTTTAAAGAGTCGAGAAAAGGACAAAAAGATGACTCTAGTCGCCTTCGAATGTTTAGTGAGCCCGAAGTGACAAATTCTTAAGTGAGCCTTTTCTTTTAGGGAGTTTGAAAGGGATCAAAAAGTGACTACTCTGGAGAATTAGGCAAAAGCTTTACCAGACAATCCATAAAACTGCATATACACCTTGGCAATCGTATGAAAACCTAGGACTTTCCGTACGGCAGTCAATCTTCCCGAATGCTATGTTCAGTGCATTATGGGTCGTAAGGTGGCGGACACGGCTTCCTACGGATAAAGGATGATAAGCTAGTGGGGTCTCCCCATATACTCGACGGTACGTGAGAGCATAAGTCCGTACTAGACCACTATTAAGTCACAAAAGGAGGAATCACCCAACCTTGAGTGGAAACAAAAGTGACTAGGTTTAACGACGCCGGAGCACGTCTCTAGCCTAGACCTCTAAAAAGTGTGCGTTATGTTCCAATGCGTTGTTAGATTCATTCAGTTCATTTTAAAGTTGATCTTGTATTAGGTTTCAGTTTTCAGGCCTTACCGTAGGTAATATCTCAAAATTCCCTACATGCAAACTATATGTCAAAATATGTCATTTCATTCGATGAATGCTAGTTACAAGAGGGTTTGAGAGCTTTCACTCAAACGAAATGATCACAAAACAACAAAGAACCTCTCTAATGCAGCTAATGGAAATTAACAAACTTTTCTTCAATATCACTAATCACTAATCACAATGAAAAGTTCTAATTCTCATTAACTAATACAAAGCAAAAGAGATTTTTTCTTTTATGTTGATGGAAAAATGCACTAAACAAACTTTTAGAAATGAAACAAACAAATTCTACTCAATACAAGCACATTCAGATCCCTAAATCACAATGCAAACTTCCAAAGAACGAGAAAAGTCCCAAAGACACCAATGAGTCGTGTAATCTGGGCTCAAAGCGAGAAGTGGAATTCAAGTGAAAACGAAGCAAGTCACCCAAATAATGCAATAAAACAATTTACAACCACCAAACAAGTGCAAGGGAGTAATCAGAGAGTCTAATTGGACCAATAGAAGATCAAAACACCTGAGGAAGGCTCGACACACAAAGCCACTAGATGCCCTAGGGCTAGAAAAGTGAAATCGATGGAAAAAGGCAAACACCCAAAGGGTAAAGATCAAAGCCAGTCAAACAACACTCCAACACACTCAAGTAGTAGAAAAAAGGTACCCAGAACAAAAAACAAGCTCAGGAGGCTTAGAACCAAGCAAACTTCAAAAGTTCCCAGGTCTGGCGCGATTGTCAGGCTGCAACTAGTGCCTTTCAGGGATTGGCGTGGGTTGTCAATGAGAAACTAGCGCCAATTGGCGTGACTGTAATGCTATAAAAGCGCGCCAGTCAAGTTTGCTATGCAAAAATAAAAAACAAATGAGCCAAAACTAGGCCAACAGTATCCAGGTACACCAAGTGACAAGAAGCAGCACAAGAGGTCAACCTAGAAGGCTAACCAAGCAGGAGAAACCAAAAAACAACCAAGAAACAAGGGAAGTTCCAAGCCGTTCATTTCGTAAACCAAACCGGAGATGGACTGAAGTGGCATTGATCTACTTCGCTAATGCAGAGCAATAGTGTTTCGAAGGCTATCTGGCTGTACTTCAGGCTCCGTATAAAGTTTACAAATCAAACAACAAGACGAAACAAACAACAATACAAAAAGCTAACTCCCCAGTGGAGTCGCCAAATTGTTGTGGAGGTAAATCCCCTCTGTGGACAGAGGCGATCCCTACTAGCCCAAATTGGGTCTAGCAACAATCAAACAATGCTATCACGCAGGTTCCTAATTGCAAATCAAAGACCAATGATGAGGGCCTACCTGGATTCCAACGCTAGTACTTGTAGAAGAGTTGATGCTCCCGTTCCTTTGCTCTGACTGGTCACGATCCCCACGATCCCCGTGAATGGACACCTACACATGTAAAGAATGACACAAACACAAGCATAAAATCCAATGGATGCAACTATATATCAGTCAGAAAGGATATAACTCAATCATCATTACAAAAGACAATAAGAGTGGAACCATAATGATAGTCATCTATTATTGATAAACAAAGAAGAATACAACCATAGTTCTGACGTCAAATCCTCCTTTGGCTGGGTGATCAGCAGCACATGTCTTGCAAAGCTTGTTGGGAAGGGGAACAAGCCTCTCTCTCCTTGACTTGGACAAGAATCTCCTCACTTAATATTTAGCCTTATGGGGATGAAGAAGGCCTCTTGTAGCATGAGCTTAGCAATTCTCAGACTTTGGGACTTAGAATTTGGAGCTTGGAGAGTAGAATTACTAACTAGCTTGTCAAAGACAAAAGGACAAGCTTATATAGAAAGAGGAGAAGGAGTTAGGATCATCCAAAAGATTCATGGGATTGGTCTTATCATTAAGAAGCTTCCTTGAGAGGTGGAGAACTACTTCCCTTTTATGGAGATTCGAAGCCCAACTGAACTAACTCAAGTTGGAATCAGTGAATGAATAGGTTAGGAAGAACCTTTGTAAGTTGGTTTTGTTAAACAGTTTACCCAACTTGGCTGGCGCGAGTGCGACTCTGAGACAGAGCGCCAGCTGGCGCACCCTCTTTGGAGGATT